>PJAB01001078.1:0-17504 GCA_002887195.1 Chrysochromulina parva
GTTCAACCTCGAACGGCGCTCGGGATGGCGCGGACGCTCGGGACGGCGCTGGTGGCGCCAACGGTTCAACCTCGAACGGCGCTCGGGATGGCGCGGACGCTCGGGACGGCGCTGGTGGCGGCGCCAACGGTTCAATCTCGACGGTTCAATCCACTCGGGACGGCGCTGGTGGCGGCGCCAACGGTTCAATCTCGACGATTCAATCTGAATCAATCTCGACTCCCGAGCTGCACTCGACGGCGCCTCCCTCGGTGATGACTTGGCTGGCGAACTTGAAGTTGAACTTGCATGCGAACTTTGGCTCCGGCAGGGTACGCCGAGTATCCGAGGAGCTCACGGCCACCCTCGGCCACGCGATGGAGGGCGATCTACAGTCCAAGGTGTGTTATAGGGGGGTGCCACTCGATATGGATGTCATCGACACCTCGTGGATGGACTCCAATGTGCACGCACTCCGGCACAATTACTTCAACGTGAACCGCTGGATGCTCGATGATATCCGCGACACCGTCGTGACAAGAAGGCGTGCGCATTTGCGCGCGGGCGGCCTTACCCACAGGCGAGGCAACGTCTGGTCCTTCGTGGGCGCGCCCAAGTACATCGTCAACCCTTGAGTCAGGCCGTCTTGCGCGGCCGTTGGGCGCCATGGCTGGCGCGCGTCGGCGTCCCCTCCCCCATCTCGGCGCTAACGTCCGTGGACGGGGTGCCCATATCGGCGCGCGACCGCGGACGGACCGATGGGCGGGCCACTCGAGCTGTGAAAATGTGCCCAACACGACGCGGTTGGCCACCCTATCATTTGCGGGCCACTCGAGCTAGTTCTGCTCATCTGCTCAGCTCCTCGTGGCCTGTGCTGCACGCACGACCGGACGCAGCCGACGGGCAGGGCGCGCGCCGGCGGTCGTGTGAACTGAGTGTGATGTTGTGCGCGCGTAGCATTTCGCCAGGTTGGTTTCCGAGTTCTGCGTTGACTTTTGTCCGTCGATGTGCGTGCGTGTGTACGCTGAACGCTCCCGTGTGTGGCCGTGTCGTTGTTCGGTGTTTGATCGAGGTACGTGCTCCGAATTCGTTGCCATTGTTCTTGTCCTTTCATTGTGTCCTTTCGACGCAGAAAAATTCATTTAATCGCGTCGATGCACCTGGGTACTCGCTAATCCAGTAAAACATGCAGCAAAATGGCCGAAAGCTGCCCGCCCGACTCACACGCATAACCGGCGGGGGCTGAGCCATAGGGGACGACCCAACACGCGCGCGACCTGAGAGTCAAGAGAGTTCGGGCCAGGCCCAGGGCTGGGACGCGCACGCCTGCTCCTCCTCCTCCTCCTATCGCGCCCAAGACGGCGCCTCAGGTGAGGTCGGGTCGTTCCACAGCGCCCATCGGGCCGCCAATGGAGGACGAGCTGAGACCAATGCTCGAGGCGCCCATCACGGCGCCGGCTGTGCTGGCGGCCTTGGCGGAGCGCTTGGCACGCGAGTCCTGGTACGTGCGCTGCTCGGGGTGCAGCGAGTAGAACGTGTCCGTAATGCGTGAGGCGACCCATGGGGGGCGAAAGGTGAAGTACAGGTGGCCATCGCCCGGCGTCACGTTCCAATCTTCGACAACTTTCTTGAGCATGTACTTGTAGACGACGCGGTGAGAGCGCGAGAAGACGTTCATGTAGGCGGAGAGGCCGGGCTCCGAGTCGAGCGTCGCCAGCTCGAAGCGTATCACCACGTGCTCGTCGTCCGTCGAGCACACGAGGAACGCGTACTCGCTCCAGTCGAACTCGATCGCCTCGCGCAGCTCCGCCACCATCTGCGGCAGCGTCGAGCGCGTCGGCAGCTCGGAGGACGCCTGGCCCGTGGAGCCCTTGACGCGCCCCGACGGCCGTATGGGCCCGGCGAGGATCTGCGCATCCTGCAGCCACTTATAGCGCAGCGCCTGGTCGTCGGCACGCTCGTATGGGTCGGCCACCGAGGAGAACGCGTTGAACTGGAACGTCGGGTTGCTGCCGCCGCGGAACGAGTCCTCGTACTTGAGCGACTTGTGCGTGTCCGACATGACGAACGCCTTCTCGTGCCCGGCCGCCTTGGTGGCCTCAACGTGCTTCTCGCGGTCCTCCTTGGCGACCTCGTCGGCGAGCGAGAACGGTGACGGCATGTACTCAAACTCGGAGAAGGTCTTCTGCTTAGGCTTGTATGGCGCACCCAGGTTGACATTCCAGTCCTCCGCCGGCTGACGGTTGTCCAGGATCTTTTGGAAGCGGCTGCGGCTCACCTGACCTGGTTTGATGCTGTTCGGCAGAGCTGATACCGATACGAAATTGCCGATGCGGAAGGCCTGAGTGATGAGGTCCGACTCGGCGTTAGAGTAGGTGGGCAGTACGACTGAGAAGTTGGGCAGCGCGTAATGCGGCAGCGGTGCCTGCCGCGCCGGATGCGAGCCCGAAGACGCAGCCTGGTCATCGACGCCCATTGGACGCCCTACAACAGCCGCTGGAATTGCGAAACTCATCAAGCTGCCCCAGGCACTGGCGACGTAATGTAACCTTCATGCCAATTGCCCGGAACGGCGGCTGGTTGCTTTGTTCTCGACAAAAAACTTCCTCGCGGTGCGTCTCCTCTCGTTTACGTGCGCAGTGATGCCAACAGCCCCACTTATGCGGCGGCGGCGGCATATGAGGGGCCCTGCGCCGCTGCGCCAGCCTTGGCTGCGCCGCTTCCTTTCCCCTTGCTCGCTCGCGCGCGCGACCGCACACCGCCACCCTCAACTGGGATCGTCATTGTCGCGGACGTGGAGAAGCACAGACTTGCAGCCCCTCACCTACGCTCGTCACCCCCACGCAGGCCACCATGGGCAAGGGCATGGGCGGAGCTAATTTCCCGGTTTGTCGAGCAGCGGCGGAACCCATCCCACAACCGACCCCTCCCAACCTCGCAACGTGTCCGCAGCCCCTCATTGCCGTGATCTCTCAATTACCTCCGCACCCAACATCTCACTGCAGAACGTTCTCGCACTCTCGCGCGCAGTACCCCAAGTGGGTGTGGTCCCCGGCAGGCGGCTGGTGGTGCAACCCGCCCAACTGGAAGCGCAACACGGCGATCTGCGGCGCAGTGTGGGGCGTCTGCCTCTACTTCACTGCCAGGTTCTCGATGGAGAATGAGCGTAGGCCGCTCGCGCCCATGTCGTACCCGATGCCGTCGCAGTTCTGGTGCAAGCACGCCGTCGCCGACGACCCGCGGCTCGCGGCCATGGGCTGGCCCGACGCGACGAAGGAGTGAGCGACTCGGGAAGGGGTATTTGACGCGAGCGCGCACGCATACTACTAGCGCAGCAGTCTGGCTACTTTTGACAGCGCCCCTGCCCCCGGTGGGACGCTCGTTGACATCGAATGTAGCAGTGAAGCAGACATGCGGGTACATTTCTCTCACATTTTACAGACACTTCCCCGACTCCGTGCTGAGACGACGTGCATTCATTGGATTCAACGTGACGAGCGTGCCCGCCAGTTTGTGCCGCCGCTTCAAGCAGGCGAGGGCATCCTCCGCATCGCGCATCGTTGCGCTCGTCGCGAGCGTACTCCAGTCGTCGGGACTCGCCCCATACACGAGGAAGTACTCCACGATGCGTCCTCGTCTGTCCTCGACAAACCAACGGAGCGTTGAGGGTGGTCCGTCGTTATAGACCGCGCGCGCGAGCCCATCGTCCTTGGAGAGAGCGAAGCTGACTTGGTCGCCCACGCGCACCCCACTCTCGCCGACGACCTCGCGCCGGTCGGGTTTCCGTTGCGCGGCGATGCTGCTGCTGGCGCCTTTCAGAGGCACGACGGTAGGCGGCGCACTCGAAGGCACGGCTGCGGCGGGCGCGCTCGAGGCCGCGGCTGGGTGTGACGCTGACCTTTTGCGACGAGTCAGAGGGTCATGGCTTGTGTGCGGCGTCGTGGATTCGTCGTGGGCGGCGCGCTTGCCAACCACCGAAGAGGCTGCTGTGACGGCGGCGGCGGTGGTAGAAGATGAGAACGAGGCCGCGGTTGGCCGTGGTTGCTTGTCAGCGGCGCGCGGCTCCGGAGGAGCCGAAGCGGCTGCAGCACGCTTGGCCGGAGGGCGCGGTTGCGACGCCCCGTTCTCCTCGAGGATCTGAGCCAAAGTTGTGAGTCCGAGCTGGATGGACTCGACGAGTTTTCGCAGCTTCATGGAAGGTACTGGCGGCGGCAACGGCGGTGGGGCTGGGCGCTTGGTGTGCAGCAGTGGCGAGTCGCACATGTCGCACTTCGGCAGCGTCGGGACGTTGGCGAAGTTGCACGAGGCGCACACGTTCAGGTCGGCGCCGAATGCGTCCAGGGACCACATCGCGGGAAATCGTCCGCGAACGAGGAGGGTCTTTTCTCTCATCACGATCGCCTCCGTCGCCCTGGCCGCGACCATCTGTGGCGCAGGTCGGGATCTGTGGCGCAGGTCGGGATCCATCCTCCGCGCGAACATCCGCACTCACGATGCCGTTCGCTCTGCGCCAACTCATGAAGCCAGGTGACTCCGGCGATGCGCCGCTCTCACTGCTCCTTCCATTGCCTGGCGACGACCCTCCGTCGTACCTCATCGGCCGCAAGGAGGGCGCAATCGTGCTGGCCAACGACAAGAGCATCAGCCGCAGGCACGCCGAGCTGTCTGTGACCGACGGGCGGCTCTTCATCAAGGACCTCGACTCCAAGTTCGGCACATTCATCAACACTCAGCGCCTGTGGAACACGGAGCCCACGGACGCGGCATCACTGGCGGAGTCGCAGCCGCTTTTGGCCGAGGAGCCGTACGGCCACCCGGGCGGGCGGCGCTACGCCGTGCCACATGGCGCTAAGCTCAAGGTCGGCACGACGAGCTTTCTGGTCGAGCACGTGCCACTCGTCGTGTGCGCCTCGGGCGTGAGCGGCGATGCCAAGGCCACGCACAAGGCAGCATGTGAGCGGCTTGGCGCGGCGCAGGCCAAGGAGTGGCGCGAGGACGTCACCCACCTGGTCACGCCGATGATGCAGTGGACGCCCAAGTTCCTGTACGCGCTAGGATCGCTCGTACCGGTCGTCAACCCCTTGTGGCTGCACGACGCGAGCATGCGCACCGCAATCTCCGACCCGCTGCCCGATGTCAACGACGCCAAGTACGCGCCGACGCCGCCGGCGGGCGCGCGCGCCGAGAGCGGCCTCGACGCGCGCGTCGGGTGCGTCAACTCCGCGCGCGCGAGGCTGCTGAGTGGCGTCCGGCTCCTCTGCTTGCCTCCGACGGCGCCGCACCCCGACTCTCTGAAACTCATCGCGTTGATGGGCGGCGAGGCTGTACCATGGGACGGGCCAGCGCTCGACGGCCCCGACGCGGCCGCGCACGCGACGCGCCGCGCGCAAGAGGGGTACGGCTTCTTGATTGCCATCGGATTGCCATCGGATGACCGCTGATGACCGTTGATGACCGCTGCTGACCGCTGGTTGCCTCCCTCATCAGGTATGACTTCCTCCTGCCGGACGAAGAGCCGGCAAGCGCCTCCGAGGCGGTCCGTGTAGCGCTCGATACGGCGCGCGCGCGTATCCTCTCCCCTCTCACAATTCGCACCACCCTCGTCTTCGCCGACCTGCAGCGCGCCATGCAGCAGGCAGCGCAGCAGGCGACACGCACCGCCAGCAAGAAGGGCCCCGCGACGGCGCCCGCGACCGCGACGGCGTCCGCGGCGGCGACGGCAGCGGCTGCAGCGGCGCGCGCGGCTGGGTGTGCCACGGTGGCCTCGCTTCCACCTGATGCGATGACGCAAGCCGCGTCTCAGGCCTTTCGCATGCCTGCGGACTCCGGAGGGTACACAGAGCCACAGGGATTGGGAGCCGTCCCGCGGCCCGCCACGCAGCTGGCATCCGCATCGCAGCAGCTGGGCGCGGCCGACTCCCACCTCGCGGCGCATGCGGGCGACGCGAGTGCGCCGCCGCGCGCGCCGCAGCCCCCATACACGGGACCCATGAAGAGCTCCAAAATCTCCCAAATCTCCAGCACGACGGCACCGGCCGTGGAGCGCTCCACAGAGGCTCCACAGAGACACGGACGGTCCGCAGAGGCGCCGCCGGCCGCACCGGCCGCACCGGCCGCGACGGCGCCGGTCGCCCCGGTTGCTGCTGCTGCTGCAGGCGACGGCTGGCACGCTCGGAGTAAAAAGGATACGTGTGGCGCTCCACCCGCCACCGACGCTCCCGTCGTGCCTGTGCGCGCCCCCCCCGCGCCAACACCCTTACCAGAGGCGGCGGCGGCGGCCGCGGCGGCGGCGGCGGCCGCGGCGGCGGCGGCCACGGCGGCGGCGGGACTGGCACCGGGCCTCGCTCCGATGGCACTGCCGCCTCCGCGCCGGCCACCGCCGCCGCCGTTACTCGAAGGGGGCTGGCGAGTGCGACCTAATGCAGTCGTTGCCGATGGCGACAACGCGCCGATGCCCTCCGCCTCCGACTCGATCCCGACGAGCGCGATCCCGACTACAGAGTGTCGACCGTTTGGAGGCAAGCGCTTCCGCAAGGCGCAGACCCGCAGCTCGAACGAGATCGTCAGCCTCAAGATGGAGAAGGTTGTGACGAACCTCGACGTTAACGGCGCCGAAAAGGCGGGAGAGGCGCCTGAGAACAATGATGAGCTCTTCGAGCAGTCCCTCGAGCAAGGCCGAGGACCTCGGGGAACCAAGCAGCAGCGCCGTCGCTGAGGCGCGTGCTGTTCCCCTGCGGCGCAGACGCCGCTCTGGCGCACATTCCGCTGCGCGCGCGACGCGGCTGGACTGTCTAGTCGTCGTTCTAGCGGTGCGGACGCACGTCGTAACAATACGCTTGCAGCTCAGGAGTGGGCGGCACGGGGAGCTCTGAGAGAGAGAGAGAGAGAGAGAGAGAGAGAGAGAGAGAGAGAGAGAGAAGCACGGAGTACACAGTGGCATGATTGCATGCTGTCAGACAAGCTACACAGTTCACGACAAGTTGTCGACTCGAGAAACTACTCTTCTGCATCTCTTCCCCGCTTGCGTTGTCCGGCGACCACACCAGCGGACTTTTTGACCTTGGCGCCGCCAGCGGCCGCGGCTGCGGGGGGACCCTTAGTAGTGGCCGCTCCCCCTGCTGCCGCTCCTGCTGCTGCCGCACCGCTGCTCGCCGCTTGGGAGCTCGGGCTCGTCGTGGAGGATGAAGAGAACATGCGATCTGCCTCGCGAAAGCGGTTGATTCGGCGGATAGCACCGCTACTCGCCTGTTTGCCCAGATATCCCTCCCAACCACGCAAAATGTTACCGTCTTTGACGGTCTCCTGCTCACGTATGCGTGAGAAAGACAGAAAAAAGCCCCGTTAGTGGAGTCATGATGAAGAGATAGCAAGGGATAGTGGCTGGGGCCGGGCGGGCGCGTGCCTGCAGGTACTCGCCCTCGAGCTCGTAGATTTGACGCTCGACTCGGCGCAGCTCCTCCTCAAGATTGCCCTTTTTCTCGAGGATTGCGGCCGCGGTCGATGTTGTCTCCATTGTTTTTCGATTCACATTCACAGCCAACTACTGACCCTTTCTCAACTTTTTCGAGGAACCCCTGGGCCCACACACAGCACGCGGATCCAGAATGTTCTACTTGATGAACGCAGACACGTGCCACGTGATCACGTGACACGTCACACAAGGGTTCAACTGTGTGATCTCCTTTCAGAGTGACACGTCACTGACAGTCACCATCATTCACAGATGTTCACAGATCTCGTGCACTCCCTCACCCTTCCTCACGCGCCCGCTTGCCATGGGATGGCACCTGGGAGCGCAGTTTTGTCGAGCGCCAGCTTTCATGTGCCCCTCCTGCGAGGCGGGGAGCGGACTGGCGCTGCCGCGGCGGGCTTGGCCTCCGACGACGGTGTTTCCATGCCCCTCCTGCTAGGCGACGAGCGGCACCTTGCTCGTCGTCCTTGAAGCGGGACGTCGCCATCGTCCTCGACGTCGTCCGGGTCTGATGAACCAGAATCGTGAGCTCGGACTACGGCGGAGTCATCGATGGCGGCCGTGGCTTCCGCGTTGGCGGCCTCCGCGGTGGCGGCATCCGCGCCGCTGCTGGCGGAGGCAGCGCCACCGCCGGGATATGCGCGCAACCGCGAGCGGCTGCCGTTGAGTGGCAACTCCTCCCCATCGTTGTCCGATCCCGCTCCGACCTGTGAATAGCTCCGGCCTGTGAATAGCTCCGACCTGTGAATAGCTCCGGCCAAGTGCTCCGGCCTGTGAATAGCTCCGACCAAATACTCCAAGTGCTCCGGCCTGATGGCCTCCAAGCCTTCGTCGTCTTCTCCTCCACGATCCTCAGCCTCATCTACAATCACCACGTCGGCCGTCACCGCATTTGCTGCCGCATGCATGGCCACATGATCGAAGGCAGAGTCGCCTGCAGGTGCGCCCTCCTCCTCCCGGTCGCCCTCCTCCTCCCGGTCGCCCTCCTCCTCGTCGCCCGCAGCGTCGTCCACAGCCAACGAGTCGGCGCCTTGCCCCTGGACGCGTCTCGCGTGGCCGTCTAGTTCGAGTTCTCGGCTCGATCTCTTGCGGCCCGCGTGGCTCGAGATTTGGAGCACGTCGCCCTCGGCTTTGCCCGCAGGCACTGTGATGCGAGCCTCGAGGCCCCGGCCCATGGGTACGGTGAAGCAATCGCCGGCCTGCATGCCCACGGGCACAGTCAAGTAGAGCCGATCGGGATCGAAGCGCCCTTCGGCGCCCATTATTGGCACTGGCTTGGCAAAGTCGGGTGACAGCCCGAGCTTGCGCTGAATCGGCGTACAGCGTGCAAGGAAGGCTGACACAACGTCCTTCAAAGATTCGCTCTTAGCATAACTCAAGAGGCTTGGGTAGTAGATGCACGCTGGTTTCTGCCTGCGGTGCTTCGCCAAGCTCGTGCCACGCCAGCCGCAGCTCTCGTGCGTGCAGACATAGTAAATCAATTTGTAGCATTGCGTCTTTGGCTTGCGCTTGCCGATACCACCTCGTTGGCGCATACCGAATAGGAGCGCCGACGGGCCGACGTTGAGGCACACAGCGCCGTGGACCGCAGGCGGCACGCACGGAATCAGCCTCGGCGCGAGCTCGGCCTCCACGCGAGGATGTGGCGTGAGCACGGACGTCGAGGGCTTAAGAACGCCGATGTAAAGGGCGGCGGCCATTCTCGAACGCGATCGCCTTGCTTCCGCGCCTGCCGCCCCCAAAGTCAGCGGCGAGCCGAGAAGCCTTATATTATATTAACTTTTGATTGCGACGTTCGAGTTGCGAGCGGTCTTCTCATTCGTGGGTCAACACCAGAAAACCACCTCGAGGAACTCCTCGAGGCGCCCAGGTTGCGCGGCTGCATTTTCCTCGCTCCGAGGCGGTTGGCCGTCCCAAGGCGGGCCATGCCAGCAAACGCAAAGCCGCCCGTTGAGGCGCCACGGACTGGGGCCGTCCGCGGCATCACAAATCTGCAGGATTTCTTGGAGGTTCTCGGCAAACAAGCGCGTGCGTTTGGGTTCATTGCGAAGCGGGAGCTAGCTCTGCAGCAAGCGGCACGCGACGGCCAGGAGCACACCCTTCTCCCGCAGCAGACCGGGCAGAAGCTCTCGGATGAGACGATGGACATCGTGAAGCAATGGGTCCAGTTGAAGACGGACGGCGTGACAGGCCCAGTGCTCGATCGAGCGCACATAGCGGCCGAGGCGGTGGCAGCCCAGGCCCACGCGGACGCGCTACGCTCCAAGTGGCTCAAGGTCAAGCAAACGGGCAGCGTCCATTCCTCCACCACCGTCGCCGCCTCCGCCGCCGCCTCCACCTACGAGGCGATCCAGGCTTTCGAGGAGTGCCGGGCGGCAACCGCTGATTACGCGGCGACCGCGATGCGCGCGTGCAAGTTGATGTCGATGCCGCTCCCCGCCTCGGTCGTCCCCCCAGGCAAGCCGTTTGCTGGTCGCGACAGCGAGCTGAGCGCGTATCTGAAGCAGTGCGATGTGATGCGGAGCAAGGCGGCCGAGTACGACAATGATGCCGCCACGTCCGTTCGCGTGTTTGTTGAGGCGGCGCTCAAGCGCGTGGCGACGCTGGCCCACGAGCGCGAGGAGGCGGTGCGCACGAGCGGCGATGCCGTGATGCCGCGGTCGCTCGAGCGGCGGCACGTGTACCCGTCTTCGATGGTCTCCGCTCAAGAGATGCAGGGCAAGGAGATGGCTCGGCAGGCCGCAATCCTCTCTGACAAGCTGCACGAGATGTCTCTCGAAGCTCGGGTCTCGACGAAACCCGACACGCGCTCTCTGACGCGGTTCGGGTCCAATATTTTGAATCCCCATATCAGACACTCCGGGATGCAGCCCTCGGAGCCCGAGCCGCCCAAGCCGCGCGGCCAATTCTTGCCGAGGCTTGGACCGGTACCGCCCCCGCTCATGCCGTCCATGGGCGGCGGCGGCGGCCCTTCCACAGGCGGCGGCCCTTCCACAGGCGGCCGCGCTTATCCTTCCACAGGCGGCGGCCCTTCCACAGTAGGCCGCGCTTATCCTTCCACAGGCGGCGGCGACCATTCCATTTCAGGCAGCGAGGGTCCTTGCACCTCTCGGACGCTCGCCGCCACTGAGCCTGCTCCTCCTCCTCTGATGACCTCTGAGGAAGCACGTGACGAACCCCAACAGGAGCTGCTCTCGGCGGGTGAGAGCGAAGCGCAGATGACCTTCAATGGGATTGTGCTCGCGTGCCCGTCGTTTTCCTCTTCCTCGGAGACATGGGAACAACGCCGGCAAAAACTGCGAGAATTCGGGCCCGAGACACCTGCCCCATTTCTTGGCGAGCAAACCCCTAGACTGCTGAAGGCGACACTCATGCGAGCTTTGGAACGAAAGTGGATGGGTGACGCGAAGTGTGCGTGGGATGCGCTCGTCGTCGCTGACCCTACGGTGGCCGCCGAGTTCATGGCCACGAGGCCGACAGAGGAAGCTCGTGCATTGCGTGGCGCGATACACACCAGTTGGGGAGAAAGCGCCGCCACCACGGCAAGTCCCGCGCTGACCAGCCCTTCCTCCTTGGAGTATCGTCAGGTCGCCCATCGCGACGCCGGCAACGACGAGGACGAGGGCGACGAGGGCGGCGAGGGCAGCTGCGTGGGCGGCGGTGGTGCCTCATCGACTCCACAGGGAAAGAAGAAGAAGAAGAAGAAGAAGAAGAGCGGCGGCGGCGGCGGCGGCGGCGGCGCGGGTGGTGGTGACACCGGCATCGGCGGTGGTGGTAGTGGCGGCGACGGTGGCCAAGAACAACAGATTCTGCGAGCGGCGGAGTCGGCAATGGAGACACCATCGGGAGCCTCCATGTTGCCAAACAGCCCGCTGTTGCCCAGCCCCATCGCGGATAGCAGCGGCGCTGGGACAAGCGGTGCGGAAGCTGACGGCAGCGCTGTCGGAGGTAGTGGCATCCGAGACTCCAAAGCATTGGTCTCGATGGTGAATCGTGGGATGGCGCTTAGGTTGCAAGGCGACCTGGAGGGTGCGACGCATCTGCTCCGTGACGTGCTCAAGGATTGCCTCGCCACCCTGGGAAATAGGCACCCTACCACGCTTATGGCGGAGTCGGAACTCGCGGTTACGCTCGGAGTCGGTAGCAAATGCCCATGGCGGCATTCGTCGCCCTTCGTCGGCCATTCGCCGGCCAATAGCGGCAGTGGCAGCGGCGGCGGTAGCAGTGGCGGCGGCGGGGGTGGGGCAGCCGAGGTGGGCCTGAGCGGGGTGGATCTCGACCGGCGCGAGATCGCGAGGTTCGAGACCCTCTTCCAGCATGGGAATGATGCAGGCTGGCTCGCTTTCAGCAGCCAGTCCGCGCGCTGGGTGCCTTTCAGTGTCGACCCGGAGATGCAACGCGCCTTTACCGACGGCTGTCGCCTCGGCAATGACAATGCTGAGGTGACGAAATGGCTGCACCGCGCCGAGTCGTCGGTGGAGCTCTGGATCGTAAGACTCATCATGAAGAAGGAGAAGCGGCCCGATCTCTTTCGGTCTCTCGGTCGCGGGTGGATCTTGATCCATCTGTGGCGCGCGCAGAGCAAGTTCAAGTGGTGGTTCGAGTCGATCGACCGCGTGCTGCGCAACCACCAGGATGATATCTCGGCGATTAAGCTCGACGAGCACTCGCTCGCCAAGTATACACGTGGGTACATGTGCCAGTCGGAGATCGTCTTCATGATGCGCGGCCTCGTCCCAAACGCCTTCTCGCCCACGATCTGCATCATGAAGCTCGCGTCGGACTACGTGCACAAGGACAAGTGGGGTGGGCAAGATGTGCAAAAGGCCATCATGACACCGATGCCAACGGACGCCGAGCGCCAAGCGCATGCGTGGAAAGTAGAGAAAGCAGGCGAGCGAAAGAAGAAGACGAGGCAACGCAAGGCTGAGGCCGCCATGGCGGCGCGCGAAGCGGCCGACAAGGAGGCTGGCGAGCGAGACGCGACCACCTTCGAGCAGCTCCTTGCGGAGTTCAAGGAGGAGGACGCCGCACGCGCCGAAGGGGCAGGTGCGGAGGAGGGCTCTGAGGCCTCTGGCGAGACGAGCAATCCAACTTTCGGTGACGACCCTGGCTTCTGAGCAGGCTTCTGACGTGCCAACACGTGCGATACGGGAGCCATGGGTGGTGGGTGGTGAGTTTGGCCCATATGCGATATGGAATCATGGATACCCCCCAGAACATGGGGAAACGTGAACGTGATATCGATCTCTAATCGATCTCTTACATATGAGTAAATCGCCCATGCGCCATGGGATCTCCCTGGTTGAGATAGTAACGCCGTGACCCGCCCGGACTCGGGGTTTTGTGGTGTGCATCCCCGGTAGCAAGCCTCACGACGATACCAACATACCATAGGCATAGCCTCTCCGGTTGCCGCGCGCCGCGGTTTCTCGGGTCGTTCCTCGGCTGCGGCCACTGCTGCTGCTAACAGCGGCCCGATCGGTCTAAATATTTTTAATATTCGGGGCTGATTCCCCACAGTGACACATTCACATTCACGCAGGACCAGGCGCCCGCACTCACCCTTTGCTGGGGCATGGGTCTGTGCTCCAATGCCAGCCGGGCGCGCATTCTCTCACTGGGCACGTTCTGCTGTGCAGCCGTATGCGCAGCCGCCGTGGTCATTGATTTGTTTCGCATGTTTCCCAACTACCTGGGTGATGCGTTTCAGGCCTTTCTCGTCCACTTGTACGCCCTCGTATTCATTCTTCTGCTACTGATCAGCTCGCTGGTGCAGAACTCGTGGCTGCTTCGCCATTTCGGATTCCTTCAGTACTCCTCGGGCTCTGGGCTCTTCCTCATCTTTGTCGGTTCTCTGTGCTACTGGTACGCGGATATTCTCGGCCAGTATGGTGGAATCGCCTCCATGGTCTGGGGCGCGCTCATGGTCGTGTTTTCATGCGCTCAGCGGCACTCATACGGCACTCATACGGAGCCGCTGCTACTGCCCGCGGTATAACATGCTGCACGGGCGGGCCCGAAGGCGCTATTGCTATTCGGCGTGTGTTGAGGGTACGGTCGCTGCCTTGCTGCTCGCGCTGCTTTGCCGCGTCGACACCAACATGAGCCTGTGGCTGATCCCATGCAGCGCCCTGGTAGACGAGGGCGCAGGCACTCAGAAGAAGATCGAAACGTCGAGAGCAGCGCGCGCGCGCAGAATGGCAGTCACGCCGTGCTTACCGCCCTAGAGAGCATTCGTGACAGTCTCTCTGTGAGGAACCGCGCGCGGCGAGGACCTTTTGCAGTCCTGCAGTCCCTGCTGCGCAGCAACTCGCGCGCGACCTGTGCACCACACCCAACGCGGTATCCTCTCCACCTGAGGCTGTGGTTGCTTGCTTGCTTGCTTGCTTGCTTGCTTGAGGCTGTGTGCGACATCATACATGTATCTTAGTGTTTTAGTCAAGTATCCTCTACGCTCTACTGAAGCTCTCTCATCTTGGATAGTCTTTATACTACATGCTCTCTCTTGCTTACATGCTCTCGAGCGGATTGACCGCTTCTATGTATCGGTTGCATGCAAATCCCAGTCGTTTCGACTTTCGGAAAGTGCGTCCGTCGCTCCCTGGACCAAGTGACACTAAGGCCCTCCACCATATGCTTGGCCTCATCGCTTCGGCGCAAGCGAAAAAGGAGGACTCGAAGGTGAGCGTGGATGGAGAGCAGCGCTTGGAGGTCGCAAGAGGGAGGCTGAGCAGGTGCGTGGGCCGCGTGCTCACCGAGGCAGGGGCGGCGGAAATGACGATGGAGGCGAGCCGCGAGGTGATCTTGCGCGAGTTCAAGAGCATCTTCATGGATCTCGAGCTCGAGTTCAAGTCAGAGGTCCGGGCCAAGGGCAAGGAGAAGGACAGATGGTGGAAGCTCAAGCTCGAGACGCAACGCGTCGCCTCGAAATCGGTGCTCAAGAATGAAGTGACCAAGCTGAGCGCGCAGTTCAGTGCGGATATGTCAGCCAAGTTCCGCGAGCAGTCCGCGTCGGGCGAGAATGCCCTGTCGGAAGCGATGGCCAAGAATCAGGAGATGGCGCTGCAGATGCAAGTTCTCACAGTCCAGGTGAACGACCTCAAAGTCGCGCTCAAGGAGAGCCGACAGCTCTGTGAGCAGGAGACGAGCCGCGGCAACCGTTTGGAGACTTTGCACAAGGGAGCGAAGGAGAATGTGGACGCGATGAGCAAGGAGGCGGCGGAGGCGCAGTCGGCGCTCACGGACGCGCTCAAGAGCCTCGGCATCGAGATGATCCCAGACCAGCCTCTCATCGATCAGATTCGCATTCTCATCACAACCTGTCTGGCGATGGTCGACGAACTCGACGGCGTGCGTGCAGAAGCTGCGCAGGCGGAGCAGGCGGAGCAGGCAGCGCAGGCGGCACTCGAGCACTCGCGTGCCGCCATGGAGGCTGAGCTGCACGCAGACAGAGAGCAGGTGCGGTCTGCCGTGCATGCATACTGACGGCGTCTCCGCTCTCGCCGTCCCTCTCGCCGCTCTCGCGCGCTCCTCATCTTCACGTCCCCGTGCATACATGATGATGATTCCTGAATGTCTCCGCTCTCGCCGCTCTTAAGCCCTTCATCTTTACGCCCCTTGCCTTCATCCTCTCTCCAGCTCTCATCTCGGTACGCCTGCGTGTGCGCGCGCGAGCGTCCTTTGCTTAGGTGGAGCGGCTGCAGGCAGCTCTGTCCGCGGTGCAGGAGCAGATGAGCTCGATGCATGCAGAAAATCAAGAGCAGTTGCGCCTGCGGGCTGTGTCGCGCGAGTATAGCGAGCAGCGTGCTGTGTCGTACGCGGTGTCGCACGCCCAGGACAAGGAGAAGGAGAAGGAGCGAACGCTTCAACAGGAGTTGAATGAGGCGCGCGCGGGCATGCATCAGCTGGCCGAGGAGGCGGTCGCAAGACAGAAGCAGCTGCGCGAGATCCAATCGACACGGGAGCTGATGGCCAAAGAGAACGTGCAGCTGCAGCAGCAAGTCGAGGGAGAACGTCGGGAGCGTGCTAAGGAGCGTGCGGCGGCCCAGCAGCGGGCGATGGCGGCGCAGTCGCGCGTGGCGAATCTCGAGCTCGAGCTCGCAAATCTCGAGCAGCGCAATGAGCAGGTGCAGCTCCATCTCCACCGCGAGATCGCCGACTTGCGCGAGCTCGCTGGCGCCTCGGACGTGAAGCAGAAGATGGCTGCTCTCGAGGCGGAGAAGGCGCAGCTGCAAGGCGTCCTTGCGAGTCAAATGGCCGACAAGCAGACCAGATTGAAAATGAGCGACGACATCTTGCAGTCGGCGCACCAATCGTTGGAGGAGACGCGTGCTCAGCTGCGCTGCTCTCAGGCCTCCTTGGAGGAGACGCGTGAAAAGCTGCGCCGCTCTCAGGCCTCCTTAGAGATTGAGAAGATGTCAGGGGCGGCGCTCGCGGCGCAGCTCGCGGCCCTGCGTGAGAGGTACTTGTCCATGTCAATGAATATGCCGCTGAGTGCCATTGATCACGTCTGATGACGCTCTGATTGCCACTGATGACCCTCTGATTGCCACTGATGACCCTCTGATGGCCCTCACGGATGGGCTCGCTCCTCAGGTACCAGTCCCTCAGGGTGGGCATGCGCCATATGAGCATCGCGCTACAGCAGGCCATGGACAGCCTCGAGCACGCGCACACGAGCCTCGCGCACTCAAGGCAAGAGCGGACGCAGCTGGTCACCGCTGCACTGCGCGCCCTCGCCCACCAACGGCACCACCTACTCAAGGTCTTGGAGGATTCCATACAACAGGATTCGTCAGATCCAACCTCGCCGGCACAGAGGCTGACAACGGCAGCCAGCCACGAGCTGACGGTGGTGCCGCTGGGCACAGCCGCGTTGCGCGTAAACCCGATCTTGCACGGATCCGCCTCGCTGCCCGAACTGCCCGCCATGGCCGCCGCCATCGCCGCCATCGCCGCGCGCACGAGCGGCAAGCCTCAATTCAAGTGCCTTGCGGCGGACAGCTACGGCGGCGCGGGAGGCTCCGCCGTAGGCTACGGCTATGTGTCCCACTCGAACCCATGCTCGCCCACGCGCCGCACTGTGCCGTTGCCACTCCCGACCGTCTTCGAACCCTCGACCGCGAGCGGCGGCGTCACGTCGAGCAATTGGGTGGGCGCATCGGGTGATGACGTGTCGGTGGAGCGCGCGTGCGTGCATGCGAGTGCCCGAGGCGACTTGTTCGTGGACGCGACACGAGGACCCCCGACTACCCCCGCCACTCTGCGCATCACGCCGGAGAGTCAAACGCGCCACTTGCCGGGGGTGCGCCACTCGCCACATCGGGTGCCTCATGTGTATCCTTACATCGAGTCACCGCTACGCGACGGCGAGGCGCGCATGCACGCCATCGCCTCGCTCCAGCGCCCAGGCGTACTGCCGTCCGACCTCGAGGGTCACGTGCAGCGGTGGGCCGAGTCCGCCCCCTGGGAGCCCACGACGGCGCCCAATCAGCTCTCGTTTGTCTCGACGCGCGAGCTCATCGGGGAGGAGAAGAAGGCGGCGGAGCGCGCGCGCGCGAACGCGATCAATGCGGCACGCCAAGCGGCAGTCTCGTGTGCGGAGGCCAAGGAAAAGGTCCAGCTGCCAGCCCAGAGATCTCCCCAAGTGCCAGTGGCTGTGCCTCGTTAGACCTAGAGGGCTCTACGCGCTACTGAAAACCGAACGCTAGAACGCTGAGAGTGCTTGTGTGTATGTGGTCGACCACATGCTCGCTACCGGCGACCATGCCTCGATCGCTAACCCCATTTTCGTCGGGGCTCGAGCTTGGCTCGAAACCGGGTTCCGTATAAGGCATCGAAATTGAACGTTTCATCAGAGAGGTGAGGGTCGAGCTCGAATCCATTCGCGGAACATCTGAACACAATCGCAGCTTCGCGCACTCATTCGCAGCAACCCAAGCCAACATGCTCTCCTGCGTCCTCGCTGCCTCCCCCGCTCTGATGCTCGGCCCGGTGGCCGCGCCAGCCCTGCGCCACGCATCGCCCGTGATGCAGCAGACCTTCCAGCGCG
>PJAB01001079.1:0-17501 GCA_002887195.1 Chrysochromulina parva
GGGCGACTCGATGGTCGTGCAAAAGAAGTCGAGGCCGCCCATCTCGGCAGCGCCCTCGATCTCGACGCCCTTCTTGCCGCCCTCCTTGATCACCGTCTTGAGCAGCTTGTCCTTCGCCTTAGCCGCCTCCTTGGCCGCCTTCTCATCCGCCGACAGCGGCTCCTCCTTCTTCTTCTCCTCCGGCTCCTTCTTCGGTTGTGCGGCCTTCTCCGCCTTCATCTTCTCAATCTCCTCCGCCGACGGCTTGCCTCCCTTGGGCGCCTCCTCCTTGGGCTTCTTCTCCTCCTTGGTCTTCTCCTCCTTGGGCTTCTTCTCATCCTTGGGCTTCTCCTCCTTGGGCTTCTTGTCCGCCTTGGGCGCGGCCGCGGCCACAGCGCTCGCGTCTCCCATCTTCAGCGCGGTCGGTCCGAGCACGTCGAGGAACTCGGGCTGCGCGACGCACGTGGTGAACCAGCGAACGACGGCCGGGAACGGGTTCATGAACGCCGCGTCGAACACCAGCTTGAACGCGTTGACGAGCGAGCACGAGACGACCACATCGGCCGCAGTGATGCCTTCTCCCGCCAGGAAGGTATGCGAGACGAGGTAGCTGTTCAGCACCTTGAGCGCACGCGCAACGTCCTCCTTGGCCTTGGCCTCGTTGGACGCGTTCGAAGTGATGAAGCCCAGCAGCGGGTAGATCCACATGCCGACCGGCAGGTCGAGCTCGCTCTTGGCGAACTCAATCCACTGGTCCACCAAGCCCGCCTCGTAAAAGCTACCGCCGTACATGTTGGTGTCGGCGCGCATGCGCGCGACGTACCTCGCAATCGCAGCCGCCTCGCAGATGGGGCCCTGGGCCGTCTCGAGCACAGGCACCTTGCCAAGTGGGCTCATCGTAAGAAAGGCCGGAGTCTGGTTGTCCTTGCCCATCTCAAAGGCCGGCACCTCAATGTCAATTCCATTGTACCGAGCGATGATGAGGCTCTGATACGCGTGCATGTTGCCGGGGAAGGTGTAGAGCTTCATGATGTGGAGCGCGCCTTCGGCCGAAGACTTTAGAGGACGAACTCCGCCACGTGCTCGGCCACCGAAGGGAGCGCTGTGAACGATTTGACCATTTTGCTGTAGAAGAGGAAACTGCCTACGCGAAGCGTGCGGGCGGCGGGCGGCTTCTGCGACTTCCATCCGGTCTGATTCCGCATCACGTCCACGGCAGGTGGGGCGCCTCGAGCGACGAGGCCCTGCCAACATGATGGACGCGGCGAGGCTACACATCCCTGCGATGCCGACCGAGCAGCCCGCCCTGCGCGTGCTGCGGTACGACCTGCCGCTCGCACGCCCCGGAGAGGCCGCGGGAGCGCTCAGCCTGGCCGCGGACGCGGACGCCGACTATCGGCAGGGCAACCTGCGCGTGCGTGTGCTGAATGCAGAGGGCCTGCCAGCGCGCGCCGACGGCAGCGCGTGCGAGCCTTACGCGACCGTTGCCATCGCGGAGCTCACGCGCCGGCGCACGAAGCGCACACGCACCGCGAGCGGCTCGACTTTCGAGTGGGGCGAGGCATTTCACTTTGAGGCGACGAGCGCATGCGCGCAGGTGGTCGTCGACGTATGGGACCGCCCGTCCGCGGCGGCGCCCGCCGACCTGCTCGGCAAGGCGGTCCTCAGCTTGAGCGAGTGCCGGCCCGGCGTGCCGCACACGTACTTCAAGCACCTGCTCGAGGGCAAGGTTGTGTTGCGGATCCTCTTTGACTTTGGCGATCTGCCCTCGGAGGAAGAAGAGCAGGCGCAGTACGAGGCCGACTACGCGGCGGCCATGGACCGCTGAGGAGTCCCCGCAAGGTGCGCGCTCGCCGCGTCTCCTCCCGCCCTCGCCGCCGGCGCCCCTGATGATCGAAACCAGTGGCAATTTACGTCCGACAGAATGCTTGAGGACCAATTCGAAAGCTGATACCTGAGGCGCCTAGGGGACGGCGCGTGCCGCCCAAGCCGCCTCCCCCTCCTCGTGACCGGCGCGCTCTGGCGGTGCGACTCTCGCTCGACCCCACGCAGATCACTCATACGGCGCCGTGGCGTGCAGCCACGGGCGATGAATGGTCTTCCACAGTGGTCTTCCACAGCTGAATCGGAGAGCACGCTCTCAGACATTTCGGGACGCAGGCGGCTGCGCATATCGAGCGAGCGGCCCAGTACGCAGTACTCGCTTCGGATGAGCATTCCGCTCTCGCGTACGCCCTTATCCCCAAAGTTGTGCGTGACCCGTTGAACCTGGCGCCGTTCGGAAATTTTCGGATGGCCGGGCGGAGCCTTACCCGGCGGAGCCGGAGGCCAGAGACCGCGACCGACCCGACCGTTCCCACGGTCGAGCCCGGCGACTGACGGCGCGGGGCGCGCGTCGGCCTTAAATGAACGTCACGCCGCCTGTCTAGCTGTACATGATAATTTGTATGTTTAGACGAAATACACAAGACTTATGGCGCATGTGCAACTGCTACGGCGAAGAGCCTCCGGCCTACCGGAGACACGCCTGCACAGACCACAGTGACTGCGTGGCCCGAAATGGACCCTTTTACGCAGGGATATCTGCACTGAAGAGGTGTCCGGAGCGTTTTAACGGCGCTTGCTGCTATCCTTGTTCCAGCCACCCTGGTTAACCTGCTCCGCGACAACGCCCGGCAGATTGCCCATGTTGAGCTCACGAAGCATGGCCTTCGTGTCCGGATCCACAGGAATGCTGTCAGTGTTGACGGCCGACACGTCAGGCACGAAGTCCATGCGGCGCTCGCGCTCCTCCTCCTGAAGCTTGAGCGAGATGCCGCGCACCGGGCCCCGCTGGATGCGCTTCATCAGGTGCTGCGGTCACGAAAGGCGGAGGGGCAGGGCACACGATCAGTACTCAAGCGTGCGCGCGCGTCGTGCGTCGAGCCGCAGAGGCCCAAACCGCAGCGGGCGGACGATGTGATGCGCGCGGCAGCGCAGCAGCAGCGAAGCCCCTGCGCCGGGCGAGAGCAGGTTCGCGGGGCGAGTGCAGAAGCTCACCGTCGCGTAGCCAGCAATCTTGTTCTTCAACGCCTTCGTCGGGATCATGGCCACCTCCTCGCACACGCGCTTGTTAGTCTGGAAGTCCAGGGTCATGCGGGGGTAGTACTTCTCAATGATCACTCGCGCAGCGCGCTTGACAGTCTTAGTGCGAACACCCTGCGCGAGCAACGTGAAGGCAGAAGGTCAGCGCCATGCCAGAGAGGCGAAAGCGCTCCGGGCTCGCGCGCGCGTCCAGACAGTGGCTGAGCCAGCCGCTCTGGCGCTGGTGCGCCTGCTGGCCAGCTGATCCTGCGCGCGCGCCTCCACGCGGGCGGCTTCGCAGCAGCTCTGTGGCGAAGGCGGACCATGGCAGCGCGTTGTCTTCGGAGACGTGGGGAGCCGGCTAGTTGTGGAAAGACGAGTGGTTACGCACATCGGCTTCATCTTTTCGACGGTCACACGAGTAGCGGGGATGCTTCTGAATGCAACGACTTAGATGATATAGTTCAGCCAGCGTTACTTCTATCTGATTTGACGAAACGCTCTGGCCGACGTCCACGGCGACAGTCCAGCGAGTCCAGCCACGCACAAGCAGCACAGCTCACTCGCTAGCGCTCGCACTCGCTCGCTCGCGCGCGCGCTCGAGCCCTGATGGCCACCACGGCGATTGCGCCAACTCCCATCGACCTCGAGCACGACGTGCGCCCGACGGCGGATGACGAGGAACCCGACGAGGCAGATGACGACGACGAGGTTGCGATGGAGCGTGAGGCCGACGTGCTGGAGTCTCGCTATCAGGACCTGGTGTCATTCGGTCCGCTCGGCGGCGGCGGTGGCGCAGGCAGCAGCCTCCTCTCGGGCGGCGGGGGCGGCTTAGCGAAGATCTCGCAGACCGCCGGCGCGTCGCTGCGCGCGGCCGAGCGCAGCACGTCGGGCCAGGACAAGCACTCGGGCGGCATCACGCGCGACACCCGCGCGACGCGCGAGCAGGTCCTCGACCCGCGCACTAGGCTGATCCTCTTCAAGCTCATCAATTCGGGCGTGCTCGCGTCGATCAACGGCTGCGTGTCGACGGGCAAGGAGGCGAATGTGTACCACGCCTTCGGTGCCGACGGCGCCGAGTTCGCAGTCAAGGTGTACAAGACGTCGATCCTCATTTTCAAGGATCGCGACCGGTACGTTTCGGGCGAGTTCCGGTTCCGGCACGGCTACTGCAAGTCCAACCCGCGCAAGATGGTCCGCATGTGGGCCGAGAAGGAGATGCGTAACTACCGTCGCCTGGCGCTCGCTGGCCTGGCCACTCCGCCGGTGCACCTGCTGCGCGAGCACGTGCTCCTGATGGGCTTCATCGGGCGCGACGGGCTCGCGGCACCACGGCTCAAGGACGCGACCCTCTCGCTCGCGCAGTACACGGAGGCCGCCACGCAGGTCGGCTTGATGCTTCGCTCCATCTACCACCAGTGCCGCTTGGTGCATGCCGACTTTTCGGAGTACAATCTCTTATGGTGACGTGGCCTCTCTTCGTGCCGCTCTGCTGGCCTCCCATGGCTGCCTCTGATGAGCTCCGATGAGCGTGCTTGCTGGTGCAGGTACCGCGGGACAGTGTACGTGATCGACGTGTCCCAGTCGGTCGAGCACGACCACCCCAACGCGCTCGTCTTCCTGCGCAAGGACTGCGAGAACGCGATCTCGTTCTTTCGCAAGAACGGCGTCGCCGCCGTCCCCTCGCTGCAGCAGCTTTTCGGGTTCGTACCCATTCCTCTCTGATGACCTCGGATGACCTCGGATGACCTCGGATGACCTCGGATGACCTCTGACTGCCTCTCTCATCAGGTTCGTCACCGACCCGCTGCTCCCTATGGACCCGGAGGGCGCCAAGGCCGAGTACGAAAAGGTCCTCCTCGCGGCGGCCGAGGGTCTCTACTGGAATGCGACGGGTGCGCCGCCCATGCCCGTGACCGACGAGGATGAGGCACAGGGCCGAGGTGAAGACGACACGATGCCGCCGATGCCGCTGGCGTCGACCGCGCTGCTGCCGCAAGCGCCGAGCGCGGCGGCGGCCGAGGCGGCGGCGGCGGCGGCGGCCGAGGCGGAGGTGCAGGAGGCGGTCTTTGCGCAGATGCACATTCCGCGCACGCTTGAAGAGTTCTCCTTGAGGGATGCCGAGCGCGACATCAACGCGGTGGCGACGGGTAGAGAGCGCTCCTTTCATTACGCAACGGGGGCCAAGCTGATGGGGCTCGATGCCGACCTGGGTGTGGGGACGGCCGCACTGGGTAGCGAGGCGCCTGTGGCGGCAGCGGCGGCCGAGGGTGGCATGGGGGAGCAAGGTGGCGAGGATGACGACGACGACGACGACGACGATGAGGACGACGAGGACGAGGGTGAGGGCACTGATTGCCTCGGATTGCCTCTGTGATTGCCTCGCATAGCCTCTGATGGCGTCTGATTTGCAGGTGAGGACGAGGAGGGTGAGGAAGGTGGTGACGCCGGTCGGCCGCGCTCCAATAAGAAGCTCCTGCACAAGGATGAAGACCCCGAGGAGAAGAAAGCGCGCAAGGCCGCCGTCAAGGCCGCACAGCGCGAGGCGCGGCAGCACAAGACGCCGAAGCACCTGAAGAAGGCAAAGAAGAAGGCCTCGAAGAAAAAGTGATTCACTCAGTTAGTTCCATTTGAACTTACTTAGCCAGGCTCTAGATGTCCTCAGAGCAATTGCATAATGAAAAACTTGATGAGAGTGTGAGCAGAGATGGTCGCAATTCTTCTCTCTCGGAAAGTGGAGTCGTAGGCTGCAACCCAACCTGTTCGCTTAATGGCAGGCCGCAGCGACAACAACAGCGACGAGCTAGGTTCGGAGCAGGACCCGGATTCAGTGGGCGCTCATTCTACGATGCCGAACGAGTCGTCGGCGGCTGCTTTCCTCGCTGGAGTGAAGTTTGCCCGCACCCAAGACGCTGAGAGGCAGAACCGGGCCGCAAGCTCAGGGACTAAAGACATGGGGGGGCCAGAGCCAGAGGCTGAAAGCATGGAGGGGGGGGGAGTCAAGGCGCGGCGCACGCGTCAGAGCTTCTCGTGGCGCCAGGTGGCGGTGCTCGAGCAGGTCTTCGAGCAGGACCCCCTTCCGCGCCAGGTCCTGCGCGCCCAGCTCGCCGAGCGGCTAGGCGTGCTTCCGCGCACCGTGCAGGTGTGGTTCCAAAACCGGCGCCAGAAGCAGAAGCAGATTCAGCAGGCGATGGGGCAGAGCCCGCCCTCGTTCCGCTCGAACGTACGCATGGTCGCTCTCCCGCACATGGACCACGGCACGTGCGATGCCTACTCCGGCCCGTTGGCTAACGGCTTGCCTCTCGGGGTTCAGTACATGCAGCCTTCATGCATGCAGCCTGGGATGGGAATGTGCGGCGTTGTCACGGCGCCAATGGGCGCCGCAGCCCAATACCAGGTCTCCGCCCCGCACCTGTACTCGTCGGCCTTTACGCAGGCGCCAGGCCAGGTGAGCCTGCAGCTGCCCAATACATACCTGCAGCAGCAGGTGAGCACAGCGCAGCTGCGACCGGCCAACGAGACGGCCTCAGAGACGGTGGACGACGCGGCGGCGGCCGCCCCGGCCACCGTCGCGACGGCGACGGCCTCTGTGATGAAGGGCGCCGTTGCGGGCGCGGCTGGCCCCTCGAGCGCCGTCTCGAGCGGAGTCACTCGTGGCGGCGCAGCGATGATGATGCAAATGCAATTACCGGTAGGATCATCGAGGCTTCAGGGCGGCATGCCTGCCGGATATCCGAGCATGCATCACTACCCGCAGCTGCTGCCGCAGCACCCGCAGCTGAACCCGCAGCATGTCGCCTCAGTGCAAGCAGCGCAGCAGGCCGCAATCGCGGCCGGAGGCTCCTTTGTTCCGTTTGATGCGCTCGCGTCGTTCAACGTGTGCTGCGGGCACGAAGGAGGAACCGACACGGTCGCGTTCAAAGTGGTCGGGCACGAAGGAGGAGCTGCGTACGAGCCACGCGACCGGCTCGGTACCTTTGTGCCCGACACGACGCGTTCCTTCGTGCCGGGGAACCTCGCCGCAGGCCCCCCCGCGCCCCCCCCGGGCTATGTCGCCGTGAGCAATGGCCAGGGGCTCGATCCGATCTTCGTACCGATTGCCTCCATCGTCCCTGTGGGCAGTTCGCAACGGATGCAACCGCCCACCGTTTCGATGGTTCATCAACTGGCGCCTAGCCAGCCACCGTCGCGCCCGCCACCTCCGACCAACTTCAGCCCGTTCCCGTGAGGCTGCTACGTCCACCTCCACACGCCTCAGCAGCACTCGAGATGTGCGAGAGGTGCGAGAGGTGCGAGAGGTGCGAGATTTGCAGCAGGCGCCGGGGGAGACGTGATGGACGAGCGGCGAGGGTCCCGCGTCGCAGTCGCGAGAGTATCGAGAGAGAGAGGAAGACAGAGAGACAGAGAGACAGGGAGACAGAGACAGAGCGAGACAGAGCGACAGCGTGGAGGGTCGCTCCCCAAGGGTGAGGGTGGTGGCGAGGGTGGTGGCATGCAAAGAGCCGCATGCGCGCTGCGGCGGCATGCGCTATACGTGGACGTGCCGGGGCCTGTGCGCGCCGGTACTGGCCTATACCGGCTGCGATCCACGAACGTTGCGATCCATACTGCCATACAATGTAGACATACACCGAAAGGTGTGCGTCTAGGGGCGTCTAGCGCATACATAGTCCGAAACGTTTCCCGGTGTCTGACAGTGTATGTCCGACGCAGACCGTGCAGTATCGGCTTTGGAATGCCCGGTTTGGGAAGTATACCTCTCTTCATAAACAAAGGACAGCTGACGCAGGCTGGAGCGGGAAGAGCGGAAGACCCAAGACCGCGAGCGGAAGTGTTTGTGTGGTCTTGCGGATCTGCGGGGTCCGGCAGCGGCGCGCGCTGCCTTTGCAAACTGCGGACGGAGTATGGAGGCCCTGGTCTACGAGGACGACGGGAGCGGCGGACGCGGCGCGCTTCCTCCAGACATTGCCTCGCGAATGGCCAAGGCCATGCCAGCAGACATTGCGTCGCGCATCGCGTACAGCTTCAATGGCGATGGGCAGTACTACGAGCCTCCTCCGCTGCCTGGCACGCCGATGCCTGCCCCCGAGCCAACTCACATACAGTGGCAAGAGGTCGCCGTGCTGGCCGAGGAAGTGGGGCCTGTCGTGGAGGTCGCCGGGATGCCCGTGGCACCAGAGCCTGCGCCTGCGCCTGCTCCTGCTCCTGCACCCGCCGAGATCGTCTGCTTCGCCCCTGATGGCCTCCCGCTGCACATGAGCGCGCGCAATGCGACCGGCTACAAGAACGTTTTTGCGAGCGGCAACGAATTCGTAGTCAACCATTGGCAGAATGGGCGCACGCAGCACCTTGGGTACTATCCGACGGCCCTCGAGGCTGCGATTGCGTACGCGCAGCACCTCAACCACATCGCTTCCGTACAGCAAGCAGAGGCAGCCGGCCAGCCGCCACCGCCGCCGCTGCCGCCGCAGAAAAAGGCGCCCAAGAACCCGCTTCCAGATCTGGTGACGGAGTACGACGGCGTGCAGCTGTGGTTGAGCGACCGGAGTTCGACCGGATACAAATGCGTCTACAAGAACGGCACGGGCTACTCAGTCGACATTGGCGCCGGCGATGGCCGTATGCAGCATGTGGGCTCGTATCGAACGGCGCTTGAGGGCGCCGTGGCGTACGCGCGCTACATGATGGACTCCGAGACACTGCCCACGCAGTCTCCGGAGGCGATCGCTTCGTGGCAGCTCACTTGGACGCCCGAGGTGATCGCGAGCCACACCGAATCAATCAAGCGCATGAAGTACTCGGGGGCGCTGGGCGATATGGCGACGTGCGCGGCCGAGTACACTGTCGACTCCGTGGGCGTGCAGTACGAGCAGCAGCAGTACGATCAGTACTACCCCGAGCAGTACTACGCGGCGAGCAGTATGACGCACGTCGTGGATGGTTCCTACGTCGATGAGGCAGATCCAGATGCCGAGGAGCTCGAGCAGCGCCGTTTGGGTGCGTGACGCGAGTGTGATTGGCATGGCCGACCCTTTGGCGCGCGGCGGGGATTTACGGCGGGATCATTAGCGGCCCGATCCATGGCGGTCCCGGATCGCCGGGCCCCCGGCGCCGGCGGCGGCGGCGCGCCGCGCCGCGCGCGCGGGGATGTTTGCAGCGTGAACGAAGTCTCTGCGTAGGCAACTTCCACATAGCTAACACGCTACACACACAAGCACACCCCGAAGAGCCGAGCGGGGAACCGACGGAATAAGCCGCAACGGCATCTCTCGCTTCCGCGTTGCTTCTCGGCGGGGCATCGGGGTGCCGCCCAGCACCCCGCTCTGCGCGAGCATGCGGTTCAGCACGCACGGTATGTCCTGGGGCGCTCATATCGGCTGGACGTTTTTCACCAGCCACGTGAGCCCTTGCCATAGCCCGTCACCCGTCGTCGCGCAAGACGGCTGCACATGCCAAGCGCGTGCGCCGAGCTGCTCGAGCTGGAGCTCGTCGCGCACCTGATCGGCTTTGAGCGCGTGCGGCAGGTCCGCCTTGTTAGCAAACACGAGCAAGCAGGCGTTACGCATCGCATTGTCGAGCATGATCTTGTGCAATTCCACCGCGGCTTTTTTCGTGCGCTCGCGGTCGCTGCTGTCAACGACGTAAATGAGCGCCTGCGTGCCCGTGAAGTGGTGGCGCCACAGCGGCCGAATGCTGTCCTGCCCGCCCACATCCCATACGTCTAAGCTACACCCCTTGTACTTTATTGTCTCGACGTTGAAGTGCATAGTGGGCGTCGTGGAGGTGGTCTCCTTGGCGCGCTTCTCGCCGCGCTTCAGCTTTAGCAGCACAGTCGTCTTGCCAGCCGAGTCGAGGCCAGCGATGAGGACGCGCGCATCCTTACCTGATACGCCACCCATGGCGCTAGCGCGGGCTGCGCGCTCCGACCTTCGTCCGGAACGATTGGAGCCTTGGCGACCGCCTCTACGACCTTCGCACCCGCGCGCGCCGCACCTACCGGTACATGTACTTCTCAAAGGTCGCCAAACTTGCTAAGCACTGAACTACACGACGCACACTGAGGGTGGCTACCACCTTTTCCATTTCGCTTCGGCACAGTTTCGGCAAATGGAACGACGATCGGGCGGAGTCGGGCAATCGGCGCGGATGGAGTACGACTTGCCGCGCGACCTCTCCGAGCTCCCCGGGATCTCGAGCGCCGGCTTCGCGCCCGCGCCGCTCTCAGGCATGGAGCTCTCCACGCAGCACGCGCTCACGGCGGAGGAGGTGGAGCGGTACGACCGCGATGGCTACGTGGCGACCTCGCGACCGGTGCTCACACCTGCGCAGCTCGAGGCGCTGCGCCACGACCTCGACGCGCTCACCGACCAGCGAAACCCGCACCCAAAGGTCGACCTGCTGAACGAGCTGCACTACAATGAAGCGGAGGGTTCGGGCCAGGTGCTCTTCCACTGCCTCGGCCACTGGCGGATCGCGCCGAGCTTCCACGACGTCGCCTTCCTTGACTCCATCTGCTTGCCGGCGTGTCAGCTGCTGCAGGGGCGGCCCGTGCGCTTTTGGCACGACCAGGCCTTCGTCAAGCCCGCCGGCGACGGTGCGGTCGTGCAGTGGCATCAAGACTACTCGTACTGGGACCGGACAGGACCCCGGGCGCACCTGACCGTGCACATCGCCCTCGATGACCAGACCGACGAGAACGGCGCGCTGCACTATGTGCCCGGCTCGCACCGCTGGACGCGCGACGGCGGCCGCCCGCTGCCTCAAGCAGCCGCCAAGGCTCGTGAGAAGATGGCGCGGGCACGAGATCTTGCGAGAGCGGGACAGGCAGACGCGGAGGAGACACTTGCGGGTGCCTCGTTCGACACGGACATGGACGCGCTGTATAACGACGTCCTCACCGACGACGAGCGCTCCCAGTGGGCCGCGCGCCCGCCCGAGTCGGCGCGTCTCAAGGCGGGGTACGCGGCGTTCCACCATGCTCTATGTGTGCACGGCTCCTGGGGCAACACGTCGGGCGCGCCGCGCCGGGCGATCGTGCTCAACTACTTTGCGCACGGCACGCGCGCGTACATGGAGGGCTCGCTCCTCAAGGGAGTGCCCGCTGTGCGCCCGGGCGAGGTGCTCGGCGGACAGTTCCACCCAGTCGTCTTCAACACGAACCGCGTGAACGTATCGGCGCTGCCCGTGGCGAGCAGCTGACATCCCACGTCGGGTGTGCGTCTACTCAAGTACCGACATGTGTGTGTCCCGGTGACTTTTTACCGGGACATGAAAAAGTTCTCGGAAAAGTCAAAAAGGCCGCAACGTCGAACGTCAACGTGTTGGCGGCGACGCATGGCCGCATGCAGGGGCCTTCTTCGAGCCGCAGCACTGGCTGAGGAAGAGCAGCCTACGGGTGGTAAGGAGGAACGGCGCAAGCGGGAACTCAATGAGGAGGAGGACGAGACGAGCGTGGTCGCCAAAGAGCCTCGGCTCTCGCGACGGGAAGAGATGCAGCTGCGGCTGCTGGCGAGCGTGCCCGCGTTGAACGGACCGATGCGCGACGAGCGTGGTCGCCGAAGAGCGTTCAGCATCACGCACAGCGATCTCATTAATGCTGGACTATCGGCGATCATTGCCGACGCTGAGCTGAACGGAGACAGAGACTATGCCAGGCTACAAGCTGACGTCGATTCGGATGACGATGCCGAGCGACAAGCCGAGAGTGGTGAAGATGCCGATCGATTATAGTTTGCAAATCCATAAAAATATAGTGTAAAAATATTAATTGCATCGATTCTCTCGCGCCACGCGAACAAGGCAACATGGAATAGTGTCCATACGAGTCTCGCAGCGCGGGCGGCCCCAGCTCGTAGCTCGATGCCAGCGAATAGTGTCGAATCGCGACTCTCAAGTCGGCCCACCTCGAGATTGAGACGCACGGGCCCGGCGGCCGCCCCGGACTCATTCCGTTCATTTCATGCAGACAGTGCCTCTTGCTCTCCTGCTCCACCAGTCCACCTGGCCTGTCTTAGAGGCCTGACGTTTTCATAGCGGCTTATCCACGTGGTCCCGAGCAGTTGAACGCCCACCACCACTGTTTGGTTAGGCGCGGCGTCCAGCATGCGGCGCTTGAGCACTTCTCCATCCACGTGGCGGCGCCGCGCTCGCTCAGCCACCTGATTAGGGAGGCCATCAGAGAGGCCATCAGAGAGGCCATCAGAGAGGCCATCAGAGAGGCCATCAGAGAGGCCATCAGAGAGGCCATCAGAGAGGCCATCAGAGAGGCCATCAGAGAGACGATCCGTGGTAACCAATCGGATAACCAATCGAGGTACCATACTGAGGAGCAATCAGCGTACGTACCGCGTCAGATTGAGCTTGAAGAATCGGGATGAGCGCGGAGGTCGGCCCCAGCCGAGGCTCTGGTTGTGGTCATGGCTGAGCATGCGCATGCGCATGTTGCGACGAAACGGAAAGCTGCCAGCGCGACCCATATTAGGCAGGCTGCCGTTGAGCCGCAGCAGCTGCTGTCGTCGGCTGACGAACCCGGGAATCTCCAAGGGCTTCGGCGTGGCCGGGAGAGAGGCCAAACCGTCACCAGCAGCACTGGCACTTCTGCCGTCATCATGGGCACCGCCAACACCGTAACCAACATCGTTGGCGGCTTTGGTGGCGCCTTGGTGGGCACCCGCCACAGAGCCGACGCGTACGAGAGGGGCCGCGCCCGATGCAACGCTCGGGACGGCGCTCGAGGCGAGCCAATTATAGATGAGGGTGGACCAAGTGTCGACGGGCCCCGGCATGCAGTAGTGCAGGCAGTCCTCCTTGACCTTGCCCGCATCCCCCCAGAAGCGTGCCATCGCCGCGTCTGGGCGCATGGCCGACGGCGCCGCGATGTCCAGGTAATGGATGCCCGCGCCGCGCGCGACGTACCTGATTAGGGACGTCATCATAGGTCATCATAGGTCATCAGAGGTCATCAGAGGTCATCAGAGACATATCAGAGACAATCAATCCATCAGGAGAGGCCAGCCAGAGCGCCGTGTCGAGCGCATGGCACGTACGAGGCCGCCACGTTGAGACGGGCGTACGAGAGCCACATGGGGCTGTCGACGGTGCGCCTGTGCTCGTAGTGGGAGGTGGCGTACTGGGCGAGGCTGATGGGTGCACGGAAGCGTGAGCAGCCCGCGACTGGCGACGAGATCCCGACAAGCAGTATGGACGCCGCCGCGTCCGCGTGTCCATACGCCTCGCGCGCGGCAATGAGGTGCGTGAGCGTGTGGTTCAGGCTGAAGGGAAGGAAGGCATTGTACTGCAGCCGCGCGCGTAGGGGCGCTCTCTTGGCGCCGCTCGGACCTCCCTGGTAGTCTAGAGCCATGTCGAGGCTGCCCGTGAAGTGATGGCCAACCCCCAGCACGACGATGTCGGCATCTCGGGCGGCGCGCACGGCGAAGTTCTGCAGGCTCAGGACGCCGTCAGCATGCACTTAGCATGCACTCAGGGGAGCACTCAGGGCATACGTCACCCGAAGAGCAGGGACGCAATCAGCATGCACTCAGGGCGCGTCACCTGCATGCTCAGGAAGCCGTCGCATCGCTTGGCGCTCATGAGGTCACCCACGTTGCTCGTGTAGAGCACCAGGTCATTGCGCACAAACGCCAGGCGCGTCGCGTCGCCGCAGGCCGAGGCCGTGATCTCGGACACGGTTGACGCCTTCTTCACATTCTTGCCGAGCTGTGCTCCCAGCAGGAGCGCGAACGACAACCACAGTTGAAAGACCGTCGAATCGCCTACCATCATAAGTGACTTACCGCGAAGCACCTCGCACACGCCTTGGACGCTGAACTGGTCGAGCCGGCACCGATGCGGCTGCCATTCGTAGAGGATACGGTTGGGAGTCACCCTGTCGCATCGACCGTAGTTTTGGGGCGTTGTGCTCTTGATGGTCGTCCCGAGCTGCTCCCAAAAGTGTGCAAGGATTTTGTAGCGGTGGTGGGTAAACGGGACCCAGTCGCCGTCCGTGTAGTCGTGCGTGGGCGTGCCAGGCGACGAGAAGCAGCGTCCGCGCTGTTGGGCCGCGGTTAAAGCCATCTTTTCATTTTATTATCCATGCACATAGCATGCAATCTTTTCGCTTTACTACATGACGGGTGGTGATGCAAAATCACCGAGTCCACGGTGCGAGCGGAATTCCGCTTGCAGTCTGCTGCTTGCTCATCGCCTTCCTGGTGGCGCCCACAATCACGCAGGGCATTCCGAGTGGAAACATTGGTGGCGGCGGAGACGGAGGCGGTGGAGGTCGCGGCGAGGATGATCATGATCGCTGCCACGTGAATGGCTGCTCACGGTGCCAATCCAGCAATCCGTACTGCTGCGCATCATGCTCGACTGGCTATGTGCGCAATACGTGCCACTGCGCGGCGTGCGCCGCCAACTGCTACTCGTGCGAGTCAGTTGGTGCGGGGTCGTGTGATGTTTGCGACTCTGGGTACATGAGGTCTCCATCCGCACTCGATGAGCGCAAGAGGAGTGCACCAGCTTGTCTGCCATGCAGCTACGGGTGCTCCCGGTGCCACAATCAGACGGCGGCCGGCTGTGAGGCGTGCTTCTGGCTCTACAGCCTGCGCGATGACGAGGAGGGCTGTCATTTCTCGTGGGTGCGCCTCGGTGTCACCCTGAGCGCGGTCTTTTCACCAATTGTATATTGGTGCACGAGACGTGTTACAAGACGACGACGCCGCTCGTTGCCGCCGCCGACAATCGACGAATTCATCGGGCCTGCTGAACACGGCGGCGTAGCCGCTTCGTACCCGAGCGGTCGCTGGCGCGGCTACTACACTCATGTAGGCGGGCGTCAGCACGGCGTCGTCGAATTCACCCTCGAGTTCGGTGTGAACGGCGTGGTCACTGGCGGCGGTGTTGATGATGTGGGCAAGTACGAGCTGCGAGGGCGCACGGCTGCAGATGGCAAGGTGGCGCTGCGCAAGCAGTACGTGCGCGGCTCGCTGACCGCAGGCGGCCATCTCTCCGCGGAGAATCTCGGCCACACGGTGGAGTACAGAGGCGAGCCGGCCCGACGGTTGCCTAATTTGGAGCCTTCGCTCAGTGGCGGGCTCAAAGGGTGTTGGACGATCCGGCACGAGCAGTTTGATGGGGACGGCCGGTGGCACCTGTGGCCGGTCGTGCTGCCCGCTGGGGCGCTAGGGGGCGCCGGTGGCGATAGCGGCGACGGTGAGGGCGACAACGAATGCTGTGTGTGCTTTGATCAGCGTATCGATACGTGCCTGCAGCCGTGCGGGCACGTGGCACTTTGCCATGCGTGCGCGACGCGGCTCACCAATCGGCGCTGCCCTCTGTGCCGCGCGGAGATTCTTGATGTGGTACGCACCACCCCGTGAATAGATATGCCTCACATTATGTGAACGCCGAGTCGCGAGTGGGCGCCTCTATTTGGGTGTAACTGTCGCTCGTAGGGCCAACGGTCGCCGAGTCGCGCCGCCCTAGATGTCCTCTTCGCGGCGAGGAGTGGGGGGGTGTTTCAAAATGAGCGCGGGTCGTCACCTCTGTTCTCAGAATCCGCGTTCAGCCGTTCACCTCTGTTACGACTGTTTATTCAGATATTCAGAAGGAAGAATCGTCAAAGAATTCGGGCTACTAAGTATATATATATGCAACTTTCACCGAAACGGTTGGAAAACCCACACTGCACAGATACGACACGGGAGCTGACGAGCAAACATTCTGTCTTCCCACACAGCCCGCGGAAGCAGATAAGTGCTTGCATACAAGCCAAGTTAAGCGTGTCTTGCGGACGCCACACTTGTCCTCTTCCGGGAGGTGGTTACTAATTGTGTGGACACTTAGGCCACGTGTGCAGCGGTGGGCGAGACACGGGTGCTGGAACAATCCTGTTCTGGTAAACGCGCGTGATAATCGCGTTCGCGTTCCGCGAGTCCGCGAGTGTGTGACGACGTGCTCCGCGGCATAAGTTCTCGCGTGTGCAGGTGTCGCGGGCGGGGTCGGCGGAGACCCATCGTGCCTTGCCAAAAAGGTGCACAGACCCTTTCGTGTCGCGTGTTGCGCGTTACGCCTGACACAAACGCCAGCACAATGGAACTACATTGGGAACGCCTGGGCCGACTCTTCGGACCGCTCGTGATCGTTGGATCACTCAGCGGTCTACTGCACTTGGAGTTTGAGTGGTCGCTTCGGTGGGCCGTGGTCGCCGGGCTCTTTGTTGCTGTTCGCCTGCAGAAATGGGCCCTGATCTGAGCGCAAGCCTCGAGTCCTAGCTCGACCGCATGCCTCAGTCGCCTTCAGAATTCGTACGCTGCGCCGCCACACCAATTCTACGCCTCCATCCATCAGGACTCTCCGTCTCCTTCTCCAGCCATCCCGCCATCTTCATCTCCATCCAAGGCCAGCGCTGCAAATTTCACCCGCCCACTCTTCCGGCGCACCCTGCCCTTCGCACTCCTAGAGCTCTGCTTCACACCGAGCTCGTGTGAAGCTGGTTAGTCATCCTGCACGGTCGAGGGGCACGGTGCGGTGCTCTGCGCTTCGGGCATCGGTGTTGGCCCGCCGGCCTCGTCCTCATCCTTCCTGAGCTTGTGGTGCCTCGCACGGCCGCGGACGCCGCCGATCGAACGCGCGACCGTATGCCATCGGCAGCGCTACATTGTATCGCCGCGGAGCACGCGCTTGGCCGCTCAGTCGCCGCCCTCGTCCTCGCCGTTTGTTGGCACCGGAACGCAGGCTTGCCGGAGGCGGGTGATGCGGTGGGCGATGCTGTGGGAAAGGACGCATCGGCGGCCTTCCGGCACGCCGCCTGTCGCGCGGCCTGCGCTCGGGATGGCGCTCGGGATGATGATGCTCATCATGGCGCTCCTTGAAGTCGCAGCGCATGCAGCCGCTCATCATGGCGCTCCTCGACGTCGCAGCGCATGCAGCCGCGCAGGAGCAGCGTCACGAGTGCGATCACCAGGCTCAGCAGCGCCGCCTCGAGCACACTCACTCTACCGACCATACTGACGAAACGGACCAAACCGACGAAACGGCCACTCATTGCCCCGACCAAACTGACGAAACGGCCACTCATTGCCCCGACCAAACTGACGAAACGGCCACTCATTGCCCCGACCAAACTGACGAAACGGCCACTCATTGCCCCGATGCCGAAGAGCGAAGCACGAGGCGACGTTGAGGGCAGCGGCGGCGGCCATGGAGGGTGTGGCGGTGGTGGCGGTGGCGGCGAGGGCCGCGGCGAGGGCGACGGCGGTTGGGGCGGCGGCGCGGGAGTGGGCGCCCACGGCGGCGCGTTTGGCGGAGGAACGGAAGATGGGCGGCCACATCGGAATGATGACGAACCTCTGCTGCAGCGAGATAATGTCCGATGACGAACCTCTGCTGCAGCGAGATAATGTCCGATGACGAACCTCTGCTGCAGCGAGATAATGTCCGATGACGAACCTCTGCTG
>PJAB01001080.1:0-17494 GCA_002887195.1 Chrysochromulina parva
GGCGCCAACCTTCCGCGATCGCGTGCTGACCTTCGAGTCGGTGCCCAACTGGGTCGACCTGTCGTCGCACACGAGCATCCGTGACAAGGTGCGCGCGTGCGAGCAGGCGCCCTGGGGGGGGTCGACCAACTTCGAGGCCGCGTGTGAGCGCATCCTCGGGGCGGCCGAGGCGGCCAAGCTGCCGCCCGACGAGGTACCCAACCTGATCGTCTTCAGCGACATGCAGTTCGATGAGGCGCGCGGCCATGGCGGAAGGTGGGAGACCGCCTTCGAGCGCCTCCAGCGTCGGTTCGCCGAGGTGGGCCAGCGAGTGTGCGGTGCGCCGTACGCGGCCCCGCGCATTATCTTCTGGAACCTGCGCGCGAACACGGTAGGCTTCCCGGTGGCCAAGGACACGCCCAACGTGCAGCTCCTCTCAGGCTACTCGCCGGCGTTGCTCAAGCTGGTCGTGTCGGGCGCCGACCTGGTCGGCGACGAGGAAGAATTCACCGAGACGGCGGTGATGCCCGACGGCTCGATCCGGACCACGACCAAGGTCGTGCGCTCCGGCCCGACGCCCGAGCAGACCCTCCGGACGGCGCTCGACGATGCCGTGTTCGACGCGGTGCGCCTGCAACTCGCGGCCCTCGAGGCGGGTCCATTCAAGGACTACGCGTTCGCGCCGAAGGAAGGCGCGTTCGAGATGGTCGCGAAGCAGGCCCCCGCCCCGCCGGCAGAGGACGACTTCGAGGTCGTTGACGCGAACTGAGCGTGAGGCTTCAGGTTTAGCACAGTGAGCAAGTAGTGAGTTCCATTCAGTGAGAAATAAGCCAATGAGGCGACTGCGTGACTTCACCGTGTCGTTTGCCCACGTGGTATGATCTCATGGAACAACTTTTGGAGGATGGAGCTGTTAAAAGACACTTACCGGTACAGTACAGTACCGGTAACCACTTCGTCCCTAATGCTCGTCTTCTTTCTTCTTGATCATGTCGCCGTCGTTGGGGAAGGGCTCGTTCCGACCGCTCACCATCGTCGACGGGGCAGGTGCTGATGGGGAGGATGTCGCCGCTGCCGAAAGCACGGTTCACGGCGGCCGCGATTCACGCCCGCGTGTGCGATGGCTCTGTCAGCAGCGAGCTCCTGGGGTCCGGACTGCGTCCCGAATGCTGTGTTTCGTGCTTGGTGCGGGCATTCTGCTGTACGCACTCAAGACCGAACATGGCGTTCCAAGTTTCTTTCGGTTGAAGTCGTCCCAACGGCCAGTGGACGCAGCATACCCGGCACGGCCTCCTCCTCTGCCAGCCTTGCCTCCGACACTATCCTTGCCCGCCTTCGCGGACCCCTCGGCTCCCCGCATCGCTGCTCCATACGGCGTGCACGATGCTGTGGAGTCGACTCCATTTGAAAAGCTCGATGAGTGCATCCGCCTCATGCAGAGCACGCCGGACGCTTGCCAGGAAGGCGTCGACGGGATGCACCGTGCCTTCGTCACAAGCGCCTCGTCGCCCTCGAAGCACACACTATGGTTCGGCCCCATTAGCACCATGCCAGGTGAGTGGATCAGCGCATGGCTGCCCCAGCAGATCCTCGACAGCCTCCCCACCAACCCACTCGCCCAGGCAGAGGGTGTGCTCGAGTTCACAGCCGATGGAGTGGACGAGACCGGCGTCTCCTTGACCTTCCCGCCACTGCACGTACACCACATCCACGTGGTGCGAGGCACCCTTTTCGCAGCGGGCTCACAGCAGCACTACATGGAGACCCACGGCGACTACCGCCGCACGGAGCGCGGCTACACTACAGCCACGCCTGCGGGCTTCTGCCGCGTGCGAGGCGCTGAGCCCCTCAACGTGTTCGCGCAGTTTGTCGACTCCCGGCCGTCTTCTTCGGTCGCGCCGTCGCCGCTGCGCTTCTGGCTGCGCGTGCGTTTCGTGCTCGCGCCCACGCCGTGCACTCCGATCGGCAAGCTCCTCATCTGGTATCCCTACACGGCCGCCTGCGAACGAGATATGCTCGCACGTTATCCTGTCAGCCCGTCCCCCACGCTCATGTGGTGGACGGTGACGATGGCGAGCGGAGGGCGCATTGTGCCACCCGCGTGGTTGCACAGCCACCGTGCACGCCTCACTGGCGTCCTGCTCCTCCGCGGCGAGCAACATCCCGACAGCTTCGGTTTGGGCATTGCTAACTGTACGCGCGCGCCGACGATGCTGCAGGCAGGTGTGAAGACGATGCAGCAGGCAGCCCCACGCTGGTGTGAAGACGTGTCCGCGCTGCGCGCTGCGCTGATGGCGCGTGCGGCGGACGAGCTGATCTGCCACGACAACGCGTCGACGCCCATGTTTTTCTCGGAGCGCGACGGTGCGCAGAGCTATTACTACGATCGTCAAGGGGAATTGCTGTGCGCACCGCACCACTTCGCGGCGGGCGAGCGCGCCACCGTCTTCGCCTTCACAGACGCCGTCTGGGACGCGCACATGACGCAATTTCCGATGCACACGATCCTGTTCATGCATCTGCTGCCGCCCGAGCCCTTCGCACCGATCCGTCGGGACGCCTTCGAGCGCGTCACCACCGTTTCGCCCCTGAGCTATGGCGTTTGGGACCTGAGTGCGGGCACCAGCGAGCTCCGCCCGGCGTTGCCTTTTCCAGAAATGGCATGACGTAGGTGTAAAGGGCTATGTGCGTGGGTAATGGCAAGAATTTGGGAACCCGGCGAGAGCTGCAACCATTAGTTACACAGTCGCGCGGGGGCGGACGCGGGCGGACGTAACGCGGGTTTTCAACGGTTCCGCGTCCGCCGACCCGCGCGGAGCCCCGGGGGGCGGCCCAGCGCCCAGGGGTAGACCGACACCGCGCCGGGGAATCTGACTCCTCTCTCTCCTCTCCCTACGTCTCGCGTCGCCAGTACTACGACGTCGACCGGGAGCTCCGTCGCCGCGCTCCCTGACCCTCTCGCCTCGGACCGCGTCATCGCTCAGTATGACGGGAGCGAGAGGTCATGTCGGAGGTATTCAGGAGTCCGCAGTCTGTTTGCAACACCGGGACCACCCGGGGGCCACCGGGGCCGGGACCGGCATCACCATCAGCGCTCATCGTCTCATGCAATGCTCGAAGCCTGCGAAAGGCGCATGCACGCATGCATGCTCGCAGCCTCCGAGCGGCGTGCCGTCGCCCTCGACGAGCGGGCAGAGGCGACGGACGCTCGCGCAGATGCTCGGGACGGCGCTCGGGTAGAGGCTCGGGAGTGCACACTCGCCGTCTCAACGAGCTGCAGCTCGAGCGTGAGCAGCCTCGCCTCGAGCACGTGCTTCTGCTCGAGCAGAGCTCGCACCTCCGACGTGAGGGGCGTCTCGTCCAACGGCTCGTCATCGTGCGTCGAGTCAGGCTCGCGTGGCTTCTCGCGCGCCGTGCCCGCACGTGTGACGCCCGCACGTGTGGCGGCGCCTTTGCCCGACGGTGCCTCGGCCGCCAGGCCGGATGGGGTCGGGAGACGACGACGAAGCGTTTCTTCTCCGGGGTGCGCCGTGGTGAGCACTTGCATGCGAGGCGAGAGACGACGAAGAAGCGTCAGCACTCCCGCCTCCGCGCGTTCGCCCGAGTGACGCACGGGCGCCCCTGGCGCTCCGCGGGCGGTCGCCTTGGCGCTGAAGGCGCGACGGAGGCGTGCGGCGCGTAGGTTGTCTTCATCGAGCAGCGCACGTTGGCGCCGCTCAGCGGTAGGCAACAGCCATGTCGGCACCTCGTAGTGCCATGCGCTCATGTTCTTGTACACGGCCCATTCGTCCGCTTCGGGTGGCGCCCGCGGCAACGCGTCTAACGGCAGGCGCAACCTGCCGGCGGCTGAGAACGGGCGCGCAGTTTGGAGGTTGGCAACTTTGTCAACGAGGATGGCGGTGCCGGCGGCGGCGACTTTCTCGGTAGCGAGCGCTTCATCCGACGCGGCCAGCGCCGCGAGCGCTGCGGCCTCGCCCACATCTGGCGGCTCCGGGGCGAGCTGTGCTGCACGCGCGTCGGGTGGTGCGGCCGCCTGGACCGTCTCAGCCCATGCGGTGCCACCGAGCGCCATGAGTCGGCTCAGACGTTCCAGAGAGATGAAAGAGCTGCCACCCTCATCGTCAGCGGCGGCGTCCGCTCCGTCGCCGATAACGCCGCCTCGCTCGTCGTCGGCCTCGTCGTTTTCTCGCTCGCTACGTAGCGGTCGACCAGAGGAGGCGAGGCCAAGCGCAACACGGCGTGGTTCCACCGCCGCCGCAACACCCGAGGATGTGGCGTGCGGTCCGCCGCCGCGTCGAACGGCGTCGAGCAGCTCCGACGAAAACTGCACACGTGGCTCTCGCCAGCGAGGCCGGCTCGGCTCGCCGCAGCGCACAATCCGCAACGTGCCGCAGCGGCCGAGGTCGAGGCTTGAGCTCGATCGCGCGCCGGACGCGGCCATTGCAGCCACCTGGCTCGCAAACCCGGCGAGCAAGGAGGCGACCAAGCGCCGCGCCAGATCCCGGTCGACAGCCTCGCCGCATTTCAGGGCGATCTGCTGCCAGCCGATGAGACGCGTTCCACCGGCCGCTGGACGTGCCGCCGGCAGGCGCACGCCGAGTTTCTCAAAGTTGGCCGAGAGTGTCAGGCTTGGGCGCCTCTCAATCCGTGTGCCCTGTGTGCCGTGGAAGGTCGTGATCACGTCGATCGAGAAGGTTCCCAGATCGGGCACCGCCACGCCGCGGCTCTCGCACAGCTCGGAGAAGATGTGGTCACATGCCGTGTGCCAGACGGAGCGGGAGAGGTCCGAGTCCATTGAGCTTTTTGACGGTTTACATTGGCAAAGATACCTTTCATATTCACAAGTCACCCATTGGATTTCACACCTCGTAGACGTTCAACAACGCTTCTTACTCAAGCTCGCGATGTGGAGCGCACAGCTTCCATTTCTTGAAGCCGTCCCGTACTATAGCCAGCGTACTTCCTGCTGTTCCTGGCGTGGTCGCTGCACCGCACCTCACCACCTGGCGAGCTGGCGTCCTCGCCCTCGCCTTCGCTTGACCTCGTTTCACAAATTATATTCCAATTGTTGAATTCACGTGTATAACAAATCTGGAAAACCTTCACTGAGCTCATGCCCCCGAACAGCCCTAATATCACCGTCCACCGGTGATACGTCGATCGAGCCGTCGTCGATGATCTGAGGAATCGCCACTGCGAGCGTGAGCGTCACAGAACACAGTCGAGAGACAGTTGTTACGCCTCAAGAGATTCAGCCCACCGCTCGCTCCGAGCTTCACTCCGAGCTCAGCTGAGAAGCTCGGGCTCATCATCTTCGGCTACCGCGTCGATCGCCGCATCTGTCTCAGGCTCGAACGTCCATTCGCGGAACTTTGAGAAGAGCGCATCCGCCTCGTCTTCCCGGCTGATGGCACGGAGGAGGGTCGAGACATGGTCGGCACAACGCACGGTCATCGGGTGGTTGGTCGCTTCGAAGCCGGCGAGGACCTCCTGGTGCAGTGGCAGCGCGGTCTCAATGTCGCCCGTGGCCTCGTAGAGCGAGGCGAGGTGCGTGATCGAGGCGAGCGTCTGGGGGTGCGCGTCTCCAAAATGAAAGCGGCATGCCTGGAGCGCCTCGACCAGTAACCCTTCTGCTACGCCGTACTCCTTCTTGGCCATCAGCACGAGGCCCAGCTGCACGATATTGACCAGCGTCGCCGGGTGCGCGTCGCCGAGCGTCTCACGCATCGCTCGCAACGCATCGCGCAACAACGGTTCCGCAGCATCCAAATCGCCCTTGTCCTTGAGCAGGACGCCGAGGTTCGCCATGCAAATGAGCGCGTCTGGGTGGTGCTCGCCGATCGACTCGCGCATCGCCGTCACTGCCTCTCGCAGCAGCGGCTCCGCGCGCGCCAGGTCTCCCATATCTTTGAGCAGCATTCCGCACGAGGAGACGGACGCGACCGTGTCAGGGTGCTGGTCGCCGAGAGTCGCTCGACGGGCCTCGAGTGCCTCGAGCAGCAGCTCCTCGGCACCCACCAGGTCGCCCTTCATGTACAGCGTTGCACCCAGCTGGTCGAGCGTCGACACGGTGCTCGCATGCCGATCCCCGAGGGCCGTGCGGCGTGCCGCAAGCACCTGCCGCCAGAGCCGCTCGGCGTCTCCATACTTGCCTTGCTCGCGCAGGCCTTTGGCTTGCAATTCCGTCTCATCCTCCACGCCCGACACCGACGGTGCCGATGAGTGATTTGTCTTGAACACTTCCGACATCAGGATCGCAGCTTCGCTCGAGAGCCCCTCGCCCGCCCCGGTCGGCTTGGCGCGTGGTGTCTTACCCTTCTTGCGTGCCGATTTTTGGGAGCGCTTAGGGGACTCGCCCCGCGTCGACTTGGGCCCCTTTCGGTTCGACTTGGGCGCCGCTGGGCTGCTGGCCGTTTTCGTGGACATCAATCCGCGCTCGGCAAGCTGAGCCCAAATTGTGCACAGCGCCCGCCAAGAGAGTCAAGACAAGTCAAGTCCGCCAAAGCCTTCGATGACAAGTCAAGTCAAATCAAATCCTTCAATGGATAAATAAAAGCCTGCACGTACTCTGTGTCTGAACAGTACTCCACCTGGAAGCATATTCTTGTTGTGTGGATACCTTCAACCCACTGCTCCTACGATATTTGAATGAAACACGCCGAGTTGTAAGTTCGCGATCTTCATCAGGTCAGCCGCAATCTTCATCAGGTCGGCCGCCTCTTCGCCTCGTGGCGAGCGTGCGCTGCGAACAGGTGCATCCAGCGCGGCCATGCGCACGAGGGTTGGACAAGCACCTCGACGAAGTGCTTGAACGAGGCCGTCTCGGACAGCTTGCGCGCGAAGGCACGCGAGAGCACCGGCTGCTTGCGTATGAAAGCGTCGGTGATCTCGCGTACCTCTTCGTCCTGCGTCTCGAGTCCCTCCGCCGCGCTCGAGCCGTACGCGTCGTCACGGGCGCCACGCGACACAGCGAGACGCGCCGGGCAGTCGCACAGCAACGAGCTGGTGAGGGCGAGGCATGCGGCCTGCACAGCAGCATCGCTCGCCGCGCTGGACCCGAATGCTCGACCGCCGCCGTCGAGAGCCGCACGCAAGCGCGCGCGGAAGGCGACGCCCTCGCGCTCAGGTAGAGGCAGAAGTTCTTTGCCTTCGACACGCCCCTCGTCCAGGAAGACGCGCACCACCTCGCGCCCGACGACGAGCACCGCCTCGCTCGGCGACGACGGCGCCGTCTCGGGCGCCCAACACGGCGCCGTTTCGGCGCCGGCGTGCGCGGCCGGCGTCGGTCGGGCGCCGTGTCGGGCGTGCTGCGCGCCGCGCACGATCCCCAAGATATATGGGAAGGGCATGGCCGTGACCGCCTCGTGCGAGGGTGGCAGAAGGGGAGCAAAGGTGTTACACCAGCGAAAGGGGAAGAGTAGAGAGCTCAGTGTGTAAGCAGCGGCGGTGAGACGGCTCGCTCGCGCTGAGATCAGGAGCACCTTCTGCTCAAGCAGCAGCGCGGTCAGCACCGTCGTGAGCGCTTCCACGCCCATCGGCGCGATCGCCTCGCAGAGAGGCTCGACTGGCGGCGGCATCGGCGGTGGCACCGCCGACAGCGCACTCGCTCCGACGACGACGCTCGCATGGGTGGAGGCTGCCGGGAACGTGGGCACGATGCACGTGACGCGGACGCCTGCGCACTCCACGACGCACGGCCAGCCGGTGGCGCGTGGCGCCGGCTGTAAGAGCAACGCACGGCATGCGGCCCGCAACCTCGCGCACCTCGCTGACGACTCGTCACGGGATGCGTCCGCAGCGGCAGCGTTCGCCAGGGGCAAGGCAAGCGGCAAGAGCGCGTGCGCGCACGCTGCGAGCGCGCGGGGCAAGTAGCGCTGCCCCAGCAGCACGAGCACCTCCCGCGGCGACGTCGATGCCGATGGCGACATCGAGGGCGAGGGCGAGTGTGGTAGCAGAGCGCCCGCAACGGCGCTCGATGGGTGCCGCTGCATCTCCGCGAAGGAGAGGGCACACCCCTGCAGCGCCAAACCGCTGCGCGTGGTGACGACGAAGTTGAGGACGCCACCAACGTGCGGCGGCTGGCTCGTCGGCAGCGCCATGCTCGCAAACGGGGCGAGGGCCTCCGGACTGACCAGATGGCGGCGGTTCGGTAGCGCATACGACGCGAGCACGCTCGCAGGCTGACGCGCTGTACAACGCGCCGGCTCGCCGTCCGCCTCGTCGAGCGGCGCGCCGCCGTTGTAGTCGACCAAGGCAGGCGGCAGGCAGAGCAGCACCACATGCGTCACGAGCGGCGCGACGCCAAGGTCGTGGCGCTGACGCGCCCGTCGCAACCAGCACCGGTTGATGACCCGTGCGGCCTCATTCTGATGCCGCCGCCGGAGTACCGCAGTTGACGCCGAACGGCCGCGCGCGATGCGCTGGATGGTCACGGCCGCGCGGCGCGTCTCCTCCGTCTCGACGACGCGCTGGCTAACCTCACGAAGCTTGCACCGCACGTGCTCCCACTCTCGCTCACTGAGCTCTCGATGCTCAAGCAGCCATAAGTAGCTCGCCACAACGAGCTCAGCCTCGCCAAGCTTGAACCGCATGCTCAAATGCGACAAGAGTGTAGACGTACGGTAAGGCTCGAGCTGCGCCGCCTCGTAGAACAGCGCCGCAGCCTTCACAGTCGCACCTTCCTTGTTGGCAGCATGCGCTCGCGCGAGCGTCTTCAGTGCCATCTGTTCGCGCTCGCTTGCCGAATTGAGCAGGCAAGAGGGCTGTGGTGTGCACAGCGCCATCACAAATGCCGGGTCCACGCTCGACGGCGCGTTGTGGAGGGCGCCCAGCTTGATGGCAGCGGGCATGCTGAAGTAGAAAGTCTCGGTTTTCGCCGAATAGAATGTGTGAATACCCGGTACACCAATGGAAACCTGGACTCACAGGAGTAGGTGTTGAGGAGGGGCGTGGGCCTCCAGTGGGAATTAGTTGGGGTTCGTCAAGATTCGGGGGAAAGGAAAGGCCAAGTTTCCTCGCTTCGCTACGCATTCAGCGACGTCGATGGACGATGACGACTTGTGCGGTGTCTGCGCGGATGAATGCGTCGCAGAGGTGATGATGCCGTGCCAGCACAGCCTATGCGCAGCATGCGCCGCGGCTCTCAAGGCAACGCATGCCAAGCGGGTGGCCGCCAAGTGTCCCTATTGCTCTGCATTCGTGGAGAGGTTCGAGCAGGTGACACCTACAAATGGGCTCGACGATGAGGCCGAGATTGCCAATATGATGAAGGCGGCTGAAGCCGAGGCGGCCGAGAGGGCAGCTGCTGAGTGGGCGGCGGAGGATACGGCAGCGGCGAAACGCCTTGAGGCTGAGAAGGCGGCCGCAGAGCGAGCGGAGAGGGCGGCCTCAGAGAGGGCGGCTGCGGAAAAGGCGGCCGCGGAGAAAGCGGCCGCGGAGAAGGCGGCCGCGGAGAAGAAGGCTGCGGCCGAACGAGCGGCTGCGGAGATGAAGAAGGCTGCCGAGAAGGCGGCCGCAGAGAAGGCAGCTTCCGAGAGAAAAGCCGCGGCCGAGAAGGCGGCGGCCGAAAAGGCGGCGGCCCAAAAGGCGGCGGCCGAGAAGGCGGCGACCGAGAAGGCGGCGGCCGAGAAGAAAGCGGCGGCCGAGAAGAAAGCTGCGGCCGAGAAGGCGGCGGCCCAAAAGGCGGCGGCCGAGAAGGCGGCGGCCGAGAAGGCGGCGACCGAGAAGGCGGCGGCCGAGAAGAAAGCGGCGGCCGAGAAGAAAGCGGCGGCCGAGAAGGCGGCTGCGGCCCAAAAGGCGGCGGCCGAGAAGGCGGCGGCCGAGAAGGCGGCGGCCGAGAAGGCGGTAGCCGAGAAGGCGGCGGCCGAGAAGGCGGTAGCCGAGAAGGCGGCGGCCCAAAAGGCGGAGGCCGAGACGAAAGCTGCGGCCGAGAAGGCGGCGGCCGAGAAGGCGGCGGCCGAGAAGGCGGCGGCCGAGAAGGCGGCGGCCGAGAAGGCCGCGGCCGAGAAGGCCGCGGCCGAGAAGGCCGCGGCCGAGAAGAAAGCCGCGGCCGAGAAGAAAGCGGCGGCCGAGAAGAAAGCGGCGGCCGAGAAGGCGGCGGCCGAGAAGGCGGCGGCCGAGAAGGCGGCGGCCGAGCGCAGGCTGGTGGTGGAGCGCCAGGCGGCGGCGGAGCGGGCGGCGAGGCTGAAGGCGGCGGCCTTTCTGGCGTCTGAAGAGCTCGCCGCAGCGCAGAGGGCTGCGGCGGAGAAGGAGGCAGTGGAGCAAGCGGCAGCGCAGCTGGCGGCAGAGCGGGAGGCAGCAGCACATGCGGCCCTACAGGCAGCGACGCAGGCCGCGGCCGCATTTGCGGCCCCTGCAGCCCCTCGCACTGCGACGCCCGTCACGTGCGCGCCTGCCCAACAGCGCCCGGCACAGCGCGCGAATGTTCCACAACGGGGCCTCAGTATCGATCCAGCTTTGCTGGCGGCAGCGAGTGCGGCTGCCGAGGTGGCCACGCGCCATTCGGGCATCGCGCAGCACCTCGCGCGCCTTTCGCGTGCCGAGGTGGAGGAACTTATCGTCGAGGCTGTCGACAGCCTGCGCAGCGGAAGGTGGGCGGAGCAGCCTGCCCTAGCAGACCACCTCGAAGCGCGTGTACGGACGCTCGTCGCACAGGGTTTCCATCGGCAAGCTGAGCACCCGCCGCCGCCGCCCGTTGGCTGGGCATCACCCCGAGCGCAAGCCCCCGCGGGGCAGCAGCAGGAGCCGCCACCGGTGTCGCCGCCGCCGCCGCCGCCGCAGCCGCCGCCGCCGCCGCAGCAGCAGCAGCAACGGACGCGCATGCTTTCGCCGAGCAAGGTTCGCGGCCCTGCAATAAAGGTCAAGAATTCGGCCGGGACCACGAGCGGGCAGGCCGGCAGCGGCGAGTGCGGCATCAGTTTTTGTTAGGCAACACCTATGTGCCACTGTGCCTTTCAGAGAGGTAGATCGAAAGAAGGCGAAAACTGGATCCGTAGGACCACTAGGACACCGTAATAAGGTGACGGGGTCGTAGGGCGGTACTAGGGGATTCCGTATCCGCGGGATATGCGTATCGTTGCGTGTGCCGACGCGACGACGCGAGCCCGTGCCGACGTCGGACGAGGCGCGATGCGCGATCCCCGCATCCTCGCCCCGACGTACAACACTATAGTCTATACACTAACAGTTTTCACGTTCACGAGTTACTTTATGATGTCAGAGTTGTTCATTTCAGTTAGATACGAATACGCCGGACGTTCGATTTAAAACAAGCGAAGCCGCACTGGCCGCTAGCCGGACGGAAAACAAGGAAAATGTTGATGCTAGTACTACTAAATGTGGGTCCCGAAGTCGACATGGAGTCTTGCATGTTGTAGTACTAGCACTCTGATTGCGCGTGCGCTTCGCACACAGGACGCACACGATACCAGCCCGCGCACAGCATGGCGCGCCGCAGGCAACGAGGCTCTGTGGATTTGCACACAATAATGTACAATCCGATCCAATCCGATCCTATGGCTATGCCTAATTTCGAATAAACAATAATCAATATGAGTGATTATAAATGTGATTTACCCAAGTGGGGGTAGGGGAGGAATTAATATCTGGATTTGCACACAATCCACATACCCTGATTTTAATCTGAGTGCTCTACAAACAGTCAATCAGTCATACACCGTAGTAAGTGTGCTGAGTAGGGTCGGGTGGCTGAGCCTGAGGGCCGCCAGGGCCGAGCGCATCAGAGTCGTTCCGTCGGTCCGGGCCGCTCTCATGGTCCGTTTCGGTCTCTGCGACACCACAGACCTCCTTGTGACCCCTACGCTGAAACCGCCGATGCCGCGATGGCCACCATTGCTTGCCTACTGCGGGCAACATCTTGCGCCTGCACCGATCACCGTTGCGTTCACAGTTGCGTCGGATCCTTGCACCACGCGAAGCCGATCCCCTCCAGATACGCCTGCCGCTTATCAGGCAGCAGCCCTCGCGCGTTCGCACTGCGCTGCGCGTCACACCAGCGCGCCAAATCCGAAGTCTCGCCCAGCACTCTTGCGACCTCGGTGTGCCCATGTTCATCGTAGAAGCACCGTAACTCTCTAAACGTCTCCATGAAGGCGGAACCACACTGCCTCGTCGAGACCCATTCGAAGCCTAAGGCCTCGAGCTGCACGACGCGTGACGCGCCGAGCGCCTCGCGACGGCGGCGCACGGCCGCCACCCAGCCGCCGAGCACCGGATCCAGGTTGAACTTTTTGGGCACTTGGCCATCACCGTACTCTTGCCGATACCCGGCGAATCGGTCGCACATGGTGTCCCAACTGTCACCGCCCGGAAATTCAGCCGTGGGGTCATCTATGTCGGTGGGTGAGTCCCAGAGGAAGCCCAAGTTGTCGAGAGCTCGCTGCGCGAAACGAAGGAAGATGTGGCGGCGGGGAGGGATGAAGGGCATCACAGCGGACACAGCGCGCACGAGTCGCACTCTCGGGAAGGGCTGGCGCGCACCACGCGTTCATCAACGAGTTGCCCGAGCGTATTCAAGCGCCTCTGGGTGGCGCACCACCGACCGAGCGGCGTGTTCATAGGCGCGTTTGAATTGCCCCACGAATCAGCGAATTTGTGCAGCTCGTCGAGCGATGCCTTCCAACCTTGCTCAGGGTCTTCCACCATCAAGGCATGCACGTGGCCGAAGCGCCTCGACGGGGTCAGGGACTTGCATGCCTCGACGCGTGTATGCATCGTGTAGCCTACCCAGCTCGCACCGGCAGTGATGGCTCGGAGAAGCAACAGTGTGACGAAGAATTGTTTCATTGGAAGGATTCAGAGGATGCAAAGAGTACATGCGCGAATGCGAGCGCCCCTTTTTTGTGCATGCGACAAATGGCCGAGAGACACTACTGTACGGTATACATGTATGGTGAGAGACGCGGAATTCTGTCTGTGGTGTGTCGTGGGGCCGTGAGCAGCAGGTCGCCGTGTGGGTGTGGGTGGGATTCTGGGTTACATAATCGTTCGATTTAAGTTCGATGACAATCAGATTACGAACAACTGGCTGGAAGCATTTTGAAAGAATCATGCGTCGTCGTGGTCCTCGATAAGGTCCTCGACGGGTCACCAATTCTTGTAAGCATGAGCAGGTAAGCATGCATGCCCTCCCGTTACTTTCTGTTCGAATTTAATTAAAATTGTGTTTGACCGGACGGATGTCCAAAAAATTGCGTGACAAGCTTTCATGGAGCATGCGCCCCTCGGGGAGTATGAGTAGCAGAAGCTCCAGCATCGAGATGCCGACCCAACAATTCCGTGCTCGGGGGAGTATGAGTAGCAGGAGCAGCCTCGAGTTGCCGCGCCAAGTACAACTCCCGTCGGCCTCGCGACAGCCTCCGCAAGCCAAACGCACTTCTATCGAAGTCCTCTATTCGGCACCTCGGAGCTGGCGACGGAGCATGAAGGCATCCGTTAAAGCACAACTTGACATTGAGCTTGCTCGGCGTTTAGATGCTGAACTCCACGCCAGGTTAGCAGCCGAAATCGAAATGGCTGAGCTCTTCGCGCAGGATGAGGAGAGGGAGTCTGATCTTGAGACACTTCGCAAATCGATTCACAAACGGAATACTTCGAAGTTGCAAGCCACAGGTGAAGCAAGCCGCTCCACAAATAAGACGGGCAGACACCCAACCGAAGCAGACGAGATCAATCGCCTCATCCGAGCATCCGCTGCTGAGGGATTTGGAAACGTACTTCGCGAGCGCAGACTGCAGCATCGTGCACCGTTGGGCGACAACGCTTTTTGGATGACGTTCTTACTTGGTGCTCGCAGTATGGGGGTGTCGGTGTGATGGGCCTGTCGGATAACCTCAGCGCCCCCCCTTTCGCCCTTACTTTCGCCCCCTATGTACCCCCCTTAAACCCGGGAGGGGTACGGGAGGGGTAACGGGAGGGGTAACGGGAGGGGAGGGGGATCAGACACGATCAGAAGAAGGCGCAGCTCGTCTTTCGCGAGAGCAAGTACTTCCAGGAAACTAACAGACAAGGTGAGCAGCCCAAGCGGCCAAGGGGCACAAGGAACATACATGTACAAGGACTCATGGAGGACAAGATGGGAAGGAAAACAAGGACGCATTGGAAGCACTGAAAGCACTGCGCTGTTACTGCGCTGTACAGGAACATAAGAGGAGTCAAAGGAGCACCACAAGGATGAACCCAGGGGAACACCACAACAAGGAAGTCGGGGTGGGCGGTTGATGTGGTTGTGGAAGACAGGGAGAGATGTCGTATACATGTAGATCGTCGCGTGTTCTCTACTTACAAATCGTACAAGGTATCGTATGCAACACGCTCTGAGCGCGCGCCGAATCCTTTTCTCAAATCATTTACATGCCGGATGTGCGGTGCTAGATCCGCTCGGTCGTTCTTCGTGTACATCTACCTCTAGAGCTCAATGACAAGGCCACAAGAACGTACCGTATTACGCAGGATTTACGCTGCAGTGTTACACTCGGAGTGTTCGCTCACTTCGGCCAGTTGTCGGTCCTCGTGGTCCGGCGCGCCGGAAGCGGACGCTCGGACGCCGGGAGAGGCGAGGTGCTGGACGGGCCGGGCGGGTGTGGGCGGACTGGGTGCCGGGCTAACGTTACAAGTGGATCCGATGTTTAGCGGCGCTCCGCATGAAGGTGCAGGTCCTGCTCCAAGTATGAGCGCGTACCGTGCCACTGTAGCATGTTGCCGGTCTTGCCATGGCGCCGCGGTGCTGCTGCTGCTGCTGCTGCTGCTGCTGCTGCTAATCCAGCCAGCTCCCCAGCGGGGCGGTGTGGCCTGGTGCGCTCGGTGTTGGTGGGTGGGCGACCGCTCGCGCCCTCTGCTCCGAGTGTCTCGGGCGCGCCGCCGGGCCGTCGGATGGCCGAGCGCGTGCGCAGCTCGCAGGTCGTCGCCTGCATCTCCGCGAGCTTGAGGGCGAGATCGCCGATGGTGCCCTCGTTGCGCTCCGCGTTGCGCCGCATCGTCTCGGCAGTGCGGATGTAGGCCGCCTTCGCGTCGAGCGGCTGGCGCGCGCCTGCAGGCAGCGCTCCCTTGCCTCTTACCTCAAAGCTGGGACCATCGAGGCCGCTGCCCTCGGCGCGCGGCACGCTCGCCCTGGACGGCGCCGGTGTGGACGGCAGCGGCGGTGGTGGAGCCCATGCGGTGGAGTTCAGGCGCGCGTCGCGCTCGCGGGCGTCCTGAAGCTTTGCACCAGTCACTGAGCCTGGTCGTGCCACCGCGTCGCTGGTCGACGCGCACGGCGCATCGGCGGCTGGACGTAGCTCCACTGGGACAGGCGGTGCTCCCTTGGTCTTCGCCTCGGCCTCCGCTGCCGCCCTGTCGGCCGCTGCCTTCGCCTCGGCTGACGCCTTCACTTGCGCTGCGGCGATGTCGGCCGCCGCCTTCAGCTCGGCCGTCTCCTTCGCCTCCGCCGCTGCCTTGGCCTCTGCCGCCGCCTTCGCCTCGGCCGCTGCCTTGGCCTCTGCTGACGCCTTCGCCTCCGTCGCTGCCTCGGCCTCTGCTGCCCCCTTCGCCTCCGCCGCTGCCTTGGCCTCTGCTGCCGCCTTCGCCTCCGCCGCTGCCTTGGCCTCTGCTGCCGCCTTCGCCTCCGCCGCTGCCTTGGCCTCTGCCGCCTTGGCCTCCGCCGCTGCCTTGGCCTCTGCTGCCTTGGCTTCTGCTGCTGCTCTAGCCTCAGCTGCTGCCTTGGCCTCTGCTGCCGCATTGGCTTCAGCCGCCGCCTTCGCCTCGGCTACCGCCTTCGCCTCGGCGGCCGCCGTAGCCTGTGCCTGCTCCCTCTCGCGCGCTAATCGCGCCTCCCGCTCCAACGCGGCCGCAGACGTCTCCGCCCGTGCGTCGGCCGCTGCTACTGCTGCAGCCGCCTCCGCCGCCGCGGCAGCGGCCGCCTCAGCCTCGGCCTTCGCCGCCGCCTCTGCAGCTGCCTTAGCCTCGGCCTTCGCCGCCGCCTCTGCAGCTGCCTTAGCCTCGGCCTTCGCCGCCGCCTCTGCAGCTGCCTTAGCCTCGGCCTTCGCCGCCGCCTCTGCAGCTGCCTTAGCCTCGGCTGCCGCCTTCGCCTCCGCCGCTGCCTTGGCCGCTGCTGCTGCAGCGGCCGTGTTCTCGTCGCGCCGCGCGCCAGCCTCGCGCAACGCGCTCGCACGCCGCGCCCCTGCCTGCAGCGTCACGCTGGCCCGTCGACACGTATCCAACTGCCGCCGCGCCGCCGCGCCTCGCGCGGCGGCCTGAAGCGCCGCAGCCGCATCGCCTCGCGCCGTCGCCACTGCAAACTGGCCCGCCGCGGCGAGCCGCCGGCCCAGACAGCCACGCCGCGCCGCCTGGATGGCTGTGGAAGCCTGCTCTGCCCGCACCGCAGCGGCGGCTTCGGCGGCCGCCTCAGCAGCAGCGGCGGCCTCAGCAGCAGCGGCCGCCTCAGCAGCAGCGGCGGCCTCAGCAGCAGCGGCCGCCTCAGCAGCGGCGGCCGCCTCAGCAGCAGCGGCCGCCTCAGCCGCCACCCTCACCTGATCCTCTTTGAGGCTGTGCAGCTGCCGGCGCGCCAGCACGCCCCGCAATGCCGCCTGCATGCGCGTGGACGCTTCGAGCGAGCGAGAGAGCGCGCTTCGCGCCGTCGCGCCGCGCGCCGCCGCCTGTAGCCGTATGGCCGCATGCCGCGCGCGTTGTCGAGAGGCTTCCTTGGCCTGCTGCTTGGCGCGCTGCCGCTCTTTGGCTTCGCGCGCCGCCTCACGCACCAACCAAGCAAAATGCTGCCGCCCACGGCGCCCACGGACCACACGCTGCATCAACTTGACGGCCCGCTCTTGCTGAACGTCGAGGCGTGCACGTTTGAGCGCGTCGAGGCTCGGCGGCGGCGGGTGCTGTGACGGCGGCCTTGCGGGCTTGCGCCCACGCGCATTCGGAACAGCTGCAGGCGGCTTTTGCGTGCGGACCAGCAGCTCCTGAAACTGCTCAGCCGAGATGATGCCGCGGTCAAGATACGAGTTGATCTGCTCGAGCACTGCGATCAGGTCTACGCCGCGGCCGCGCAACTCCCAGGTGGACTGGATGTGCGCCCACAACTCCTCCATCGACGCGAACCCAGCCTCGGCCAGCGCTGCACTTGAGCCCGGTGATCGTATGTCGCTGGACGCAGCGGTCGGTGCAACCGGAGGTTGTCGCGACTTTCCGTCGCCAAACAATATGTCCCGCGCGCGTGCTTCTGCTCTCGCCCGCGACAGTCCCCACATGTCTTGGCCTTCGCGTACAAGGTCGGCAAACTCGAGCGCCATGGGACAGAGGCGCTCCGCGCTCCTGGCCCCCAACGTCCTCTCCGCTTCGTGAAGCGCTCGATTTTCGGCGAATTCCATCAACTTTTATCTCTCACTATCCATACCGCTGTTCCTGTAAATGTGCGTGTCCACTTGCAACTGCTATATGTACAGTCTGACTGAAAATGACCATTGATGAGTGAGCTGGGGCAGTGAGATCGTCCGAGAAGATGAAACGACTTCTTCTT
>PJAB01001081.1:0-17489 GCA_002887195.1 Chrysochromulina parva
CAACACCGCGCCCGTCGAGTTCCCCATGACCGCCGGCGTTGTCCCGCACACCATCAATGACGATATGTCCTCTCACGATGTCATCATGGGCGGCGAAATGGGCCGGTAATAAGTGCAGGCTGCGTCATGCGACGATTGGTGAGCATCGTTCTTTCTGGCTGCCCTGCCCATCGTGGGAATAGCGTGGTGCTAGTGGATCGAGCGCCCGGTCGGCACGTATGTGGTAATCTGTGGCAATTGATTGTGCTCGCGTTCAGGCATAGGCACGCGTAGGAAGGCAGGCAGGTGGCTCAGGTATACGGGCAGAAGGGGTCGGCGTGTGCGGTGACGGTCGGGTCGTACAGCTTACACATCTAGACGCGTTGAGTGGAGTCAGAGTCCTTGAGAGTGACAGTGAGTCTCTCTAGTAACTTCTGTATTATGTAGTCGTGTACGAAAGCCCACAATTTGGTGAATCCCCACGTCAAGCAGAAGCACCACACTCCCGCACACCGGTGCACAGTCCACAGACCCCGCAATGCGATGCGCTTACGCGTACTCGTACACACGCTCAGATGCTCCAGAACCTATCCTCTGGCGTGTCCAAGTCCGCAACTTCTGTCGGCTGCGCCGTGCGCTGATGCGGTGGCAGCGCAGAGACCCGCGGCATCGAGATGGGCGGTAAGTCTCTCGAATTCGGCTCGAACTTCGCCCGGCTTTGGTCGAAACTCGCGCGGCGCGCGACCGCCAGGCGCCAGGAGCGCGCTCGCTCGAGGGCCGCGTGCTTCGCAGGTGGGGGTGGGGCAGGCACAGGGGCAGACTCTGAAGTGGGCGACTTCTCCTGTGTGGACGCACGCTTCGTGCGGGTGAACGAAGGCCGGCGCCGGAATAAAGAAGTGTGACTCTGCTTGACGTCGGTAGGCTGCGCGTGCTCATCTGGCTCATCTGCTGCGAGCATCTGGAGCAACTCATCCGCTTGCTCGAGCCACTGCAGCTGTCTGTGGAACGTTTGGCTATAGGAGCTCTCGACGTGGAGTATGGGGTTCGTCGAGGCTTCCGCCTTCTCTCGCAACTCGCGCTGCAGCTTCGACCGTAGCACGAACAGATCGAGCTGCAGGCTACTACCTGTCGCACCACCTGATCCCGAGGAGCCGTTACCTGCTGCACCACCTCCTTTGAACGAGGCTGCCGAGGCCCCCTCGACGTCTGCTTCCTTGACTGACGCCGCGGCCGGGGCAGCCACTAGACTGGCCGGCGCAGCCCAAAAGCCCAGGGACGGCGCATGGCTCAGAGTGGACAAGGAGACCCGGCGCAAGAACGAGGCCGTGCGCCTCAGCTTCACGCCACCTCCGACCGTCGCTGTGGCCTCAGAAGGCGGAAGGGCGACAGGTAAGGGTAGCGAGGGCGTCGGCTCGATTTCGAGCACGAGCCTTCCCACCGCCACCTCGGCTTGCTCGAGCCACTGTAGACGGCTTTGGAAGCGCTGGCTGTAGGGGCTCTCCACGTCCAGCACCGGGCTCGTCGAAGCCTCGATCTTCTCTTGCAATTGGCGCCGCAGCTTTGCTCGTAGCTCGCTCAGGCCGTGTGGCAGGCTACCTGCTCCGGCGGCCTCCTCGGCAAGGCTCGCCGCGGGCGGCAGATAGTCAAAGGCGGGCGAAAGGCCAACCGTTGAGCCGACCGTTTCTACAGCGCGGGTCGCAGCATCACCGCTGCCGATCGTTGAGCCGACCGTTCCTACAGCGAGGACCACGGCATCATCACTGCCAAAGTCAACACGACGGCGCGGCAGGCGGAGTTGCGTGCCCGTCTCGGCGCCCGTCTCGGTACAAGTCGAGTGATGCATGGGCGGCGCTGTCGGCTGAGCGCTCGCATTCCTGGGAGCCTGCTCGGGGTGCGACAATCCCTTCGTCCCATTTGTGACCGACTCCAAAGCGGGTGAGTGTTCCGTCCCGTGCTGACACAGCGCCTTGATCGCGCGCCAGCCACGTAGCAGCTTCAGCCTTGTCGCGTGTGATGTCGCGAGGGAGGCGGTGGCGAAGGCGGTCGCGGCATGCGACCGAACATACGGCCGGCCCTCCAAGCAAAACGCGCGTGCGGTCGCCTGACCAGCGTGCGCGCGTGCACTTGTTTGGAAGGCCCGAAACCCGCGCCGCAGCCGACGAAGCCCCTCCCATGTGGCAAGGGCTCTGAGAGCTTCGTTGGTAGAATTGGAACTGGAGGTGAGATCAGTGGCGGGCCTCGGCGTCGACCTCGGCGACGGCCGCGACGCTTCTTCTCGCCGCACCAGCCGAGTGCGCACGACCAGAGGGCTCAGTGGCTCCCAGCCCTTCGGCACGACCTGCAGCATGCCTTCAGGCGACTGGCGTGGCACCTCTTCGGTGTTCACCAGCGTGGAGGAGGCGCGCCGAAGGCCAGTGAGGGAGAAGAGCGACGTAGGGCGAGGCGAGGCGGGCGAGGCGGGCGAGGCGGGCGAGGCGGGCGAGGCGTTCGAGGATCGGCGAGGCGCTTCTTCTGGGCGCACGAGATGACGGCGCGCCACGGGCACTTCTTCGATGACGACAAGCGAGGTGCGCTTGAGGGCCTTGAGACGCGGCATTTGTTTGAGCCGCACGAGCCGACGGCGCTGTTCGTGCCACCACGCTAGCCAGCGCACCCAGTGCCGCGTCACGCCGGTGCACTGCATCGGACGCCGTGATGAGATCGCGCTGATGAGATCGATGAGCCTGTGCCTCGTAGCAGCCTCGTGCGTCCACGTCGCCATGACCGCTTCCACCGCGCGAATGACTGCGCGCGTACGACCGCGATCGCGCAAGTGCTTGTTAAACCGTCGTTGGCGCGACAACTCTATCCAACGAGTCATCGCAGCTGCGAGCTCCGCGTTCCGCAAGCGTCGCCCTGCAAGACTGAGAACAACGTCCACCGCCTGGAAGCGCATCTGGTTGTGGCCAAACGGGTCCAGTGCACCTTGGACTCGGGCGTGGACCCCGAAACGCCACAGTAGGCCTTGGACCCTATCGGACAGACTGCTCACGTGCTGGCTGGCGCCCGCCTCACCGTTTCCGACCAGCATCCAAGCCTTAAGAACGTTTCGTTGAATTTTGTCTTGCAAGCGGATAGACAAATTTGGAGGTTTCGTCGGCCGGGTGCTCTTGCATGCAATCCCAGTCGAACTGGTCTGGACAATAGCCCTCTTTCTTCTACCCTACACATACACAGTGCACGCACAATTGTGCACGTATACTGACTGTTCATGCAACAACACTCGCCTTTGGATTCTCATTGCGAGTATCCGAATAGTCTCAACAGTCGCGGCGCCGACTCCGCCTCGCCTCGCCGTCCGGTCCCTCGTGCGACGTGGAAGGGCCCACACGCAATCGCAAACAGCTCGAGCCCAGGCGTACACGCCCCCTCTAGCTCCTACCAGTTATCGCGCTTCCCGTCCTTCCTGCGCCCCTCGAAAGTTGCCTTGAGCTCCTTCTCGAAGTTGGCCGACTGGCTGAAGAACCCTTGCACCACCTCGACGCTCTCCTCGGCTTCGTCAACCGCAGGGTCGGCGTAGATGCCGCCGCCGCCCACCACTATGGGCGGCAGTCCTTCCTTGGCGCGCCAGTGATTCGAGTCGCGCAGTGAGTACGAGCAGCCGCAGTACTCTTGCTTGTAGAAGCTCTGCTCGGCGTTGATTCGGTACCTGAGGAGGTCATCAGTGGGTCATTAGTGGGTCATCAGTGGGTCATTAGTGGGTCATTAGTGGGTCATTAGTTGATTCGGTACCTGAGGAGGCAGGCAATCCAGAGGTAATCAGTGGGGCGACCAGAGAGGCCATCAGAGGCCATCAGAGGTCATCAGTGGGGCGACCAGCGAGGCCATCAGTGGTCATCAGAGGTCATCAGCTCGAGCCCTCCTCATCGTACTTGCGCTGCGTCATCTCGGCCGTCTGCCAGTCGGAGACCCAATACTCGACCCCCTCGTACTTTGCCGCCGCCTTGAGCCCCGAATCGTTCACCTGCTTCTCATCCTTCCACCGGCTCGTCGCGTTCGTCGTCGTGAACGAGTCGAACCCGTGCTCATGTGCATAGAGCGCGGTGCGCTCGAGCCGCATGTCGAAGCACATGGAGCAGCGAGCGCCACGCTCGGGGCAAAACTCCATCCCCTTCGCCCGTCGGTACCTGTGGGGAAGTGGCAGGGGGCATCGTGGTGAGCACTTGCATGCACGAGGGGGCAGAACTCCATTCCCTTCGCCCGTCGGTACCACTCGTCCACGTCGCCGTCGACGTCCACAAAGTCGATGCCGAGCTTGGCGGCGAATCGCTTATTCTCCTCCTTGCGGATCTCGTACCTGATGAGACAGGCAATCAGAGAGGTCATTAGGGGTCATCAGGGCCCGTAAGGGTGTCCTCAAGGGCAATCAGAGGCCATCAGAGGTCATTAGGGTTCGTTAGGGGCCGTAAGGGTGTCCTCAAGGGCAATCATGGATCCGATTCGGAGCTCGTACTCCTTTCGCGGGTGGATGTTTGGGTTGTAGAAGAAGATTGTCACATCATGGCCGGCGGTCACCATCGCCTCGACCATCGCGCCGCTGCACGGCGCACAGCACGAGTGCAGCAGCACCTTGCGCCCCGTGCGCAGGCCAAGATGCTCGGGCAGTGCGGGAGGCGATGCGGCAGGCGATGCATGCGTGGTCGACATCGATTGCTGTGGCTGCTCGTCGGGCGCCGGCATGGGCACCTCCCAACGGACTTTGCGCACCGAGGGCAGCGCCGCGGCGACTGCCGCAACGAGCCGCTCGCCTGCAGGCCTCGTGGGCGTGTGGGGAAAGAAGAGGCAGGCATCGCCGTACGAGAGGAAGCGGTAGCGCTGCGCAATCGCATGCGCGTACGCGGCGTGCACCTCGGCTGAGGAGCCCAGCAGCGCGCTGACCAGCAGCATGAGCGTCGAGTCGGGCGCATGGAAGTTGGTGATGAGCGCATCAATCACGCGGAACTGGTAGCCAGGTGCGATGCACAGCGCCGTCGAGCCACTGACAGAGGTGCACCCGCGCGCCGTAGCGGCGCTTGCCAGCCCTCGGAGCACCATGGATGGCGACGGGCTGCCCACGACGGCGCTGCCCACGACGGCACTGCCCACGACGGCGCTGCCCACGACGGCGCTGCCCACAACGGCGCTGCCCACGACGGCGCTGCCCGTGCCCGCTGCCCCCTCGTATGGCGTCCATTGCTCGAGATGGCCGAGCTCGAGCGCCGTCTCGAGCGCTGTCCCGCCCGCCAGCGCGCCCGTGCCTAACGTCTCACCAGCCGCGCTCGGCGCCTCGCAAGCCACATTCAGCTCCCCAAGACGGTGCACACCAAACCAGTACAGGGACTCGAGCACGCGCGTCGAGGTCGTCCCTACCGGTACGATCGGCCGCCCCTCGTCGAGGCTCTGCGCGATCGCCGCGAGCTCGTGCACGCGCATCGAGAAGCGCTCCGCATGCATCTGGTGCTCCGCAAGGCGCGGGGCGGCGATGGGTTTGAAGGTGCCCGCGCCCACATGCAGTGAAAGTCTTGAGCTTGCCACCCCCGCGGCGCTCAGGCGGTCGAGGAGCGCACTGGTGAAGTGGAGTCCCGCGGTCGGTGCGGCCACGCTGCCCTCGTGCGCAGCCGAGGCATAGACGGCTTGATAGCGCGTGGCGTCCGCCGCCTCGGGCTGGCGCTGGATGTAGGGCGGGAGCGGAATGGCGCCGAGGGTGCTGAAGGCGTCCCGCAGAAGCAGCGGTGACGTGGCAGCGGCGCCGGCGGCGGCGGCGGCGGCGGCGGAGGAGGAGGAGGAGGAGGGCAGCGATGAGGCGAGAGCGTCCGTCGAGGCGGCTATCTGATCACCCGATGTGGAGGGCACGAGGTCGAGGCGCACAGCGACCTCGACGCCAGGCGACTCTCCCTCCTCCCGCCACTCAGAGACCACTCGCTCGACGCGGAGCGAGAGTGCTAGCGCACTCGCTGTCGCCGCCGCCGTGGCGCGCAGCTCAAGCCCGGTCGCCTCCAGAGGCAGCCTCACCATCGCCCGCCAGAGCTGGCCACACACTGGCTGGGATAGCGCGTGTGACGCGTCGGCGCCATCCTCGGGAGCGAGGAACATCACTTCCACAGGCGCGTCGGCGGCGCACGAGCCCATGCGAACAGGGCGTGCGAGCATGCGAGCGGCGAAGACGCGTGACTCATTGAAGACCAGATGCGCATCGGGGGGCAGCAGTCGAGGCAGGTCCGAAAACGTTGCGTCATGGAGCCTGCTGCCCTCCGCAACGGCGGTCGCGGGCAGCCGCACCAACAGCCTCGCCGCGTCGCGAGGCTCGGCGGCGTGCTGTGCGATCAGCTCGTCTGGGAGGTCATAGCGGAAGGCTGCCGACGCCATGCCCAGTGGCGAATGCGCTGCGTCGCCGCTGCCGTGTGGGAAATAGCCGGGCTGCAAGTGGACCGTGTGCACTGGCCGTCTGCAAAGGCGCGTGCTCAAAGGTTGCAGGCGAGCGCGCAACATCAGCGCAGGTCCAACCTCCCGAGGGAGGAGTGTGCGTGTGCGCCTTCTGGTTTTGCTGAAAATGTGCTGTGAAGATTAGCGTGAACGAACATTTTCTGATGCCAGACCTTTGTACTGTACTGGTGGTTGGGCTGTGGTGTACATGTAGCTTGAAGCGTTCTCGGAAAGGGTGTGGCTTCTTCTACACACTTGCAGTCGACTCCAACGACGATTACCTCAACGAACCCCAAACCTATGCACCTGGAGGCCCACGCTCCTCCTCAACACCCTATTTCTGCTAGCCCTACCCGGCTGCCGAGTGTTAACAGCCAATTCACACAAACTCTTACTGCGTGTACGGTACCGTACAGCGGACGACATGTTCTCGCTGTTCATGGGCTTCTATCGCTACCTATTCCAGAAGCATCAGTTCCAGGTGCTCATAGTCGGCCTCGACTATGCCGGCAAGACGAGCGTGCTGGAGCAGATCAAGACCATCTTCTGCGGAATGGAGCCGCTGCCGCCCGGCAAGATCACGCCGACAATCGGGCTCAACATAGGGAAAGTAAGCATTGACGGGGCTAATCTTGTCTTCTGGGACGTCGGCGGCGCACGCAGCCTACGCTCGCTCTGGGAGCGCTACTACGGCGAGGCGCACGGCCTCCTTTTCGTCATAGACGCCGCCGACACGGCACGCCTTGAGGAGGCACGGGAAGTGCTTCGGCAGCTGCTCAACAATGCGGAGCTCGCCGGCATCCCCCTGCTCGTGTTTGCCAACAAGCAGGACGCCGCGGGCGCGCTGACGCCGCACGAGGTGCAAGCGCGCTTTGGCCTGCACCACGCTGAAGGCAGCAGCCAGCCGCAGCATGTGCTCGGCACAACGGCCATCCGCGGCGAGGGCATCGACGAAGGCGTGCGCTGGCTCGCAGAGACGCTGCGCACGTCGCCGCGGGCGCTCGCGCTGCAAACCGGATGATGACACACGGAGGCGCCAGCCACCCAGCACACTCCCGTCTCGAACAGCTCAACTCGGGCAGCACAACAGCTCCATATATGATATGGCGTGCGCTGTCTGGTCTGGTGATTGAAAGCGAGAGCAAGTTGGAAGGTCGGCGCCGTTTGGGGATCGCCCACGTCCTCTATATACGGCAGGTGTAGCTTACAATAAGGTCAGATTGGCTATGTCTTGTTGCATGGTCTCGCATCTTTTGAAAGGGAATCCGAGCAGGGAAAACCGAGCAGTGAAACCTGCACCAAGGGAAACCGAGCGCTCGCATTCGAGAACTTGAGAGCAATGTGGCAGCTCCTCCTCCTTCGATTCTCCAGCAGCACTTTCAAGAGTAAAGTCCTGCACTGCAGCCGTATCCTGTATGACGGCTTCAAGGAGAAGCCCTTTTGCAACAACAAAGTAGCGCTCCAGCATGCGATCCTCGTCACCGCCACAATGCCGCAGCAAAATGCTCGTCGTCTCTTCATCAAGGCCGATGATCGCGGCACGGGCATCCATTCGTCTCCTTCGAATAGCTAGTTTGCTCGAAATGACATCATATCATCTATTGCCGCCGGGAACGCCGTCTCCAGCACCTCGACATCGCTCCCATACTCCATTTCTCGAGCACCTCAACTGTATTGCTTGGCTCTGCGACCTCGGCCGTGTCCTCTGCGATTGCGACCACTACCCGGTGCGATGCATTCACATGCTCAACGAAAGGCTCGACGCCGTGCTGCACGCGGCGAGGCGGCCGGCGGTGCTCAAGGCCAAGGCACGCGCACTCACCGTGCTGCTGTGCCTTCGTGCTCGAATCGTCGCTCGTGTGTTTTCGCCCAGAGGCGCGGGCTTCGTCGAGGCGAAGGCGCACTTCTGGCAGGTGAACAACGACCTGATGACGCTCTCGCGCACCGCCGAAGTGGGGTTGGGGGACACGACTGCAGAGGAGAGGCGATTGGGTTCACTGAGTGCGGTCTGTTGAGGCTTGAGCACTGTAGTGGTCTGTGCCGCCGCGCGACCGGGTGTGAGCGGGTGTTGCACCACATGGCATGATTGGCGCGTCTGAGGCTGTGAGCGCTTCTTAGTCTGACGGTGACGCGTACCGTGTAGTGAAGTAGGGCGGTGTAGTGGAGTATGGGGCGGCGTTCGCCCACCGTAATCGACCCACCTGGCGCCTCAGATTCCGGACGGATTCAGATTAATGGATCGGGACGGTGACCTGACGTGATTCGGTGTTCGCCCTCGCGCCAGTGGGCCGGCACCCGGGCAGTGAATACACGATAAGTGAACTAACGGGTGCGCTCAGAACGGAAGTCAGATGAGATGGGGGCTCTCCTCCCTCACCCACGTACTCGAGGTCCCACACGAGTCGGCACGAGATCTGACCGCCGCACGGAGCCCGCCACATTGGCACTCGCAAAGTCCGACAGTTCCATCATCGATCTCTTCTGCACACCGCCGAGCTGCCCCGAATATGCTCAGGGGGCTTGCCAAGGAGGTTCCTCATATCTCAGCGACCTACGCGCTTTACACCACAATGCCCACGACAGCGCGTCGCGCGGAGATGTGGAGCTTGCCCGCCTTTTTGGCGAATTTGGCGCGTGCGCTGTCCTCGTCGATGAGCGTGGGGAGCGCCAGGTCGAGGAACGGCTGCGTGCCCACGTGGACCTGCACGTGCTCGGCGGAGATTGCGAGCTCGAGCTGCTCCATGGACGTCACGCCCGCCGGCACGTGCACCACGAGCGAGATCTCATCTGCGCTCTCGAGATTGAGCTCATACTTGGCTGCCTGCGCGTGCTGGTTACGGTCTCCTAGTACCGCCGGCGGCGCGGGCGGCGGCGTTGGCGGCGCGGGCGCGGGCGTGGGCGTGGGCTGTGCAGCCAGCTTCGGCGGCTGTGGTTTCGGCTTCGGCTTCGGCGGCGCGCCGGAGGACTCCGCGTCGTCATCGTCGCTGTCAGGCTCGTCGGGCATCGCACCCGCCGTCAGCCCGCTGGGCAGCGGCCCCAGACCGGCCTTCTCGGCCGCTGCCTGCAATTGGCCCGAGGCGACCGCCGCGCCCAGCTCGTTCCCGAGCATCATCTGCGCAATAGCGAGCATCTCAGATTCGTCAAGAGGCGACGCATCGCCACGACGCTCGAGCGCCCGGCGCAGCGCGTCCTGGTCCCCCGAGTGCAACGCCGCCGCCGTCGCCGGGTCGCGGCTCAGAGGGGGCGGCGCTGGCGAAGGGCCAGCTACCGGTCTCTTTGCTGACATCACCTTCCCCGGTCGAGGCTCATCGGGCAGTACCGGCACCTTGGGCGTGGTCGTGGGCGGCGGCGGCGCGGTCGGTGCTGCTGGCGGCGCGGACGGCATGGGCTCGGATGGTGGCGCCGGCGCCGGCGAGGACGGCTCTTCGGGCTCATCCGGCCTCGCACTCCCACGGCGGCCGTTCATCTTGATGACGGTGCGAGACTTGGCACCCACACCGGCATTCTCGCCACCCGCCTTGGGCGCGGGCGGACGCTCGGGCACGCGGGCACGCAGGAAGTCGACCATGACGCCCATGGACTTCAACGAGAACTTATGCGCCGTGTCCTCGAACGAGCGGAAGATCACCTGCTGGCAGCCAGCCGCGCGCAGCGCCGCCCCGGCCGCCTCGACTGCACATCGTTCGACGGTCTCGTCCTCGTCTCCCGCGAGAAGCATGATGGGCGTCTCGAGATTGGGCGCGGCGTGAGGCATGGAGCCGAACGCGGAGAGCTCGAAGGCGGGCTGGCACATCCACCCAGAGTGGCTCAGGATGGCCGCAAGCGGTCGGCGGTAGGACAGACCCGCCGCAATTGCAAGCGCGCCGCCCATCCCGAAGCCGCCGATGGCGATGCGCGACGGTGCAAAGTTGGTGACGACGAGAAGTTCATCGAGGCGCTCGTGTACGTGCTTGATGGCATCGGCGAGGCCGTCCGGCGTGCGCATGGCGAGGCCGCGGATGGGTGTTGGCGGCATGTCAAACCAAGCTGGTACCGGCGTGCCTTTGAGGGTGGTGCGAAGGCCAGGCGACGGGCACGTGAACTGCAACCATGGGATGTGCGGCCGTGCGTGCTCCTCGATGGCGTACGATTCGCGTTCTCCGTAGTCGGCGAGCCACAAAATGGCGCCAGTCGGCGTAGGAGCGGGCATGTACCTTCGCGAGGAGTTGCCGTCGAGTGGCCGTTGCCGCGCGCGAGACGGTTACATTATGTCAAGAAACGTCCCACCGATCCGGTTACACCGGGGGGAAGCCGGGACGGTCCAGGTTCGTTCCTGTTTCCATCGTTTTCTCCGCTTCATGCCGCCAAGGATCCATGGATCCTGCGATCCTCGTCCTGTCGTCTGCCTCATCAGTACAAGTCTATCTAAAATTTAGACCACCAAACAGAAGCCTAACAAAAATGTGCTCCGGAAGCTTGAACTTGACATGACATACACGACACGGACATGACATGTTTAGTCAACTCTGCACCTACGAAACAGCCCCTGCCAGGAATCCAGGGCAGCAGCCTTAGAGTCGCGCAAAATGCGCACCTCGATCGTCTTGTTGGCGGCTCTCCTTTGCGTAGATGCCTTGAGAACCATGCCGCCCGCAACGGCTACTCGCGGCGCGCATCCATTCATCGCTGGCGCTGTCAGCAGCACGCCACCACGCGTTGCGACCCCAAACAATGCTCATCCGAGCAGAACCATCGTGCCTCGTCTCAGCTTACTCACCACCGCCAGTTCTGCTGTGCTCGGAGCCGCTAGCTTTGTCGCACGCCTACCAGCTCCTATTTTGCTCGCCCTCGCTGTCGTGTCGGAGATCGGTGGGACCACTTCCCTGAAACTCGCGGCTACAAGCTCGCCGCTCTGGTCTATTTGCGTCTTCATCTGCTACGCGCTGTGCTTCACCCTCTTACCCCTCGCGCTGCGTACGCTGCCTTTGAGTGTCGCGTACGCCACATGGTCGGGTGCGGGCACGGTGGCCTCGGTCTTCATCGGTGCGCTCATCTTCTCCGAAAAGATCACGCCATTCAAGCTCTTCTGTTTATCGGCAATCGTCTTTGGCATCGTGGGCATCAATCATTGAACCATGATTGATGAAGTGTACTATTATATTGTCAGTCTCAATTCGGCTCAGGGTTAGGAAAGTAGTAGGGAATGTTTGAAAGTGTAGAAACTAGTGTCTAGTGTCCGCGCGCCGGAGGGCTCGCGCGCCGTCGCCGGCGCCGCGGCGCGCGCTCGTGCCTCCTCGCCCTCGCCCCGCGCCCCGCCCGAGGGAAACGACAGACGGTGTATGCGGTCCGACTGTGTTTCGTTTCGACTATGCACCTTCGTCTGTCCACACTGCCGTTCTCTGTGGGCGAGCGACGCGTCATCGCATGGGCACGCCTACCGCCACCGGCGGCTCGCCGCAGTGACGAGAGCTCGGGTGAGCCGCCAACGACAGCAGCCACGCGGGTGGACGGGCGACGGCCTCCTCTTCGTCATCAGTGCCACGCAGCGAGTAGATCTCGTCGAGATCTCCCGTCCACATCTCGCCGTCGTCGTAGTGCACCGTCGCGCGGCGGCCCTGCAGCCTCAAAATCGTCCCCGCGTACCAGCCGTCATCGCCACCCTCATCGCGCGTCCATTGGGTCTGCACCGCCTCGCCTGATGGGGGAAGTCATCAGTGCTCATCAGTCGCAATCAGTGGCCATTGGGTCTGCACCCTACATCCCTCATAGGCGAGCTCGCCGTCGGCCAACACGGGCGGCGTGCCTCGCGCCGCACCGCCGCCGCCGCTGCTGCTGCTGTCGCCGCCGATGCTGCTGCTGCTGCTGCTGCTGCTGCCGCTGATGCGCGGGTAGTGCCGAGTGCCACAGCGTGCGTCTTCCTCGTCGCTCGAGGTTGCGCCTCGGCTGAGGAGACGAGCAGCTGCTGCATGGTGGGCGACAGTGGCGGCGGCGCTGGCGCTGACGCTGCTGCTTGAGGGGACGTCGTCGACGGCATTCTGGAAGCCAAGCACGCCCATGGCTACGAGTGCCGCCATCAGCCAGAACGCCACGGAGTGGAACACAAGCGCCATGACCGGTGAGCAAACGCCTGCCCAGCACGACGCGTCGGCTGTCGCCGGGGGCGCGGCTCGCAGCCCTACGAGAGGGACCGGCGGCCCCCCTGACGCGTCCGAGGCGCCTACGGGCGGGAAGACGGCGAGAGAGTGCACGCGCAGCTGCAGCGGCCAGCGAGCGTCCGAGTGCAGCTTGTGTGCACAGGGCTCCAGCAGTGCACACCGCTGTGAGTCCAAAGGCGGTGTGAAGAAGAGCGGCTCGAGTAACACAAAGCGATCGTAGTCGCTCGCCAGGCCGCGCGTCAGAAGGTGGCCGCGCTGGTGCGTGTGCACGAGCCCACCATGCACGAGGGCGTGGGCGCCGTACATGTATGCCCCCGCCCCGAGGCTGGGCGGACCGCCGCCGCTGGCGCCGCCGCTGGCGCCGCCGCTGGCGCCGCTCCCATCATGCGCGCCGCCTCCGCCGCCGCCTCCGCCGCCGCTCCCTGCGCCGCGGCTGCCGCCAGTGAGCGCCTGATGGTGGGGGGTCACGTGGGAGTGCCGATGCGGCATGCGCAGCACGTGGGCAACGGCAAATCCCAAGGCCACGTCGCGTACGACGGAGTGCTGGTAGGACGGTGCGATCAGGTAAGGATGCAAGCGATGAGGATGCAAGCCACCACCGACGAACCTATAAGGATGGGCAGCGGCCGCGGCACCAAAAGAACTGGCGGCAGGGAGAGTGCGCACGGTGGGGAACGTCTGATGGTAGGCATGTGACGCGAAGGCACTCGGAAATGACGAAGCCGTGTGCGGCAGCCGCCCCTGTGCCAGCGCGGGTACTCCATGGACGACTGGTATGCCATGTGCCACCGTACCGCCTACTGTCGAACTGGCGCGGAAGGGTGACGTGAAAGAGCCAGCGCCCACGCGCGCGCCGACGCTGCCCCCAAAGTGGCCTATGTGGCCAATGCTGCCACCCTTGAGCCGGCGCCCAACACGACGCCGGTCCACGTGAAGACCTCTGGGTGCCTCGGATGGACTCTGATGACCTCTGATGACTTCTGATGACCTCTGATGGCCTCTGTGTGCCTCGGATGGACTCTGATGACCTCTGATGACTTCTGATGACCTCTGATGGCCTCTGGGTGCCTCGGATAGACTCGGGTTGGAGACGGACAGCCGGCGAGAGCTTGCGTCGAAGACCTGCACCGGTGCCGCCGCCGAGTGGGCGCTCGAGGACGTGCCCTGCGCGGGAAGAGCGGAAGCATCGGCCGTGGAAGCATCGGCCGCCATCTTCTGAGCAATCCATTTCGCCAAGGTGCCGCTGCCCATCCCGTAGCCGCCTGGCAAACGTCTGTAGTCTCGCGTCTGAATCTTCGGCGGGGCGCCCCAGTGCGCGGGGAAACGACCGCCGGGCGTGGCGGCGATCCGCGCGGGCGTGGCGGTGGTCGGCGCGGGCGCGGCGACGACCGTGGCAGAGGTCGTGGCAGAGGTTGCGGCAGGGGTCGTGGCGGCTGCGGCGGTCGTGGCGGCTGTGGAAGGTGAGAAAGGAGTCCCTAACAAGGAAGAGGAGGTCGCGGCGGCTGTGGAAGGTGCCGCCTCGTTCTCAGCCAGAGCCCACGGCGGCGCGTCGTCGGGACCCACCTCGAGGCTCGTCAAGGGCAGCAGCACGGCGCCGCTTGCGTCGCTCACCGAGATGTTCGCCCTTGCATAGGAGCCGGCCGCAAGCAGCAGCACGAGCCGGTAGGCCGTCTCGGGCGCCACATGCACGGGCGTGCGCAGCTCGATCGAGGTGGGCGCTGCGAGCGCGGCCGAGGATGCTACGTCGGCGGCCTTGATAGGACATGCGGTGCCCAGCTCGCCGCCGTCGCTGCGAAGGGTGAAGGCACTCCGCTTGAACTGGGTGCCACCATCGCACATCTCGAGCTCATGGTAGGGCGCATCTGCGAGCGACAACGGTGGCGTGGATGCGGGCGCGATGGCCGCCGCAAGCAGAAAACAGGCGCAGGCGAACCCTCCGAAGGAGCGGCAAATGGTTGGCCGGAACGAGGTTGTGAGCTGCGCTGCTAGCCAGCCCAACAACATGGCGATGGTGAGATAATCCGAATGGATGGGCGACAGCATGCGAATGGGTAGAAATACGAGCACGAGCAGCAAGAGGACGCCACCCGGGTGCTCAGGACATTCGTCCGCGGCGAGCGTGAAGCGACGAAGGAGCGTCTGGCTACGCCGCATGCCGAGAAAGTGGGCACTGTGCGTTCGCAACGAATTCACATGAACACACACTCAACGACGCGTTGACAAGTAAGCACGCACACTGTATCGACAGGCGATCCGCTGCTGTGAATTGCACAAATGCCAATGACCCCATTCGTTCGCGTCCAAGGCGCTCGCGCCCGTGCTCTCGGCGAGCCTCTGCCAGGCCCGAGCGATGCTGTGTGCCTTCACTATCAGCGTGGCGTGTGCCGCTTTGGTGAGGCGTGCGCCTTCCGCCACGTGAGTATCTTCGATGGCAGAGTTGTCGAGGAGGCGGATGGCCCGATTGAAACGAGTGAGGATTCGGCGCTCGTTGCTTGCCAGCGCGCCTTTCGAGCCGCAGAGGCGCGCCTCGCGAATATTCGCGCGGCTGGAGGGCCGCGCGAGGAGATCGCTGACGCGGCGGCCACGCTGCGCGAGATCCAAGTCCGAGTTCGTGCGATGCTCAAGGGAGCGGCTTCGAATCGTTTGGCCATTCCGCGCCGGCAGCGTCGCCCCAAGAATGAGAACCGAGCAGGCATTTTCCGCCGCTTCCTACTGGATACATACGGCCATGCTGCACTCGCATCGGGGAGCGGCGTGCTGGACGTGGCTGGTGGAGCAGGCCTGCTGAGCTTCGAGCTGCTCAACTACAGTCGTGTGCCGGTGACTGTCGTAGATCCCCGCGAGACGCTACGCCTCACGCAGCACGAGTGGCGTGTGGCCGTGGCCGCGCGCCGCAGAGCCACTACTGCCGTGTGCAAGCCCGACGCCGAAGCCGCCACTGGCGACGAGGTCGGTGATGACGGTGATGACGGTGATGATGACGGTGATGACGGTGATGGCACGGCCGGTGGCGACGCTGAGGCCGGTGGCGACGCTGAGGCCGGTGCCGACGCTGAGGCCGGTGGCGACGCTGAGGCCGGTGCCGACGCTGAGGCCGGTGGCGACGCTGAGGCCGGTGCCGAGGCTCCCGCTGAGGCCGAGGCCGAGGTCAACACCGAGACGGACGCCGAAGCTGCCACCGACGCGGTCGCCGAGGCTGCCACCGAGTCCGAGGCTGCCACCGAGGCCGAGGCTACCATCGAGGCCGAGGCCGCATCTGGTCATGTCGTCGTTCCGATATCAGCGTTGCCATTCGAGCGCTCTACTGGCACGCCGCGCCGGCCTCGGCACTGGCGCCTCTACTGGCGGGACGCGCTCTGGAAGCCGGTGCTCGAGCTGGAGGACGGACCTCCCGCCTCCAGCTCCGGATCTCCCTGCTCGAGATCGCGCCTTGCCACGTGCCCGAGCGCCGTACCGAGCGCCGCCGCACTCGCCGCTGTAACGGCTGCACTGGTCGAGGCGCCGCCGCTAGCGCCGAGCTCGCGTCGTCGTCGCAAGACGTCTTCGACACAGGATGCGGCCGCGGTGACCGCCCCTCCCGCCAACGTCGCCGCGGTGGGTACGGCCGCCAGTGCCACCAACGGCGGCGACGAGGCGCACGGCCAGTTGGGCGAGGCGCCGCCGGCGCCAATGGCGCCAACGGCGATGGAGGTGTGCACGATTCTTCAGGGGTGCTCAGCCGTCGTAGGCATGCATCCCGACGCTGCCACCGAGTCGATCGTGGACTTTGCCCTGGCGGCGGGCAAGCCGTTCGCGGTGGTGCCGTGCTGTGTCTTCGCCGTCGACTTTGCACACCGGCGCGGGCCCGAGGGGCAGCCCGTGAACAATCACAGCGCCTTCGTGCGCTACCTGCAGGCCAAGGCGCCCGACCGAATCGGGGTGGCCACGCTCCCATTTGAAGGGAAGAACGTGGTCTTGTACTCGTTGCCCAAGCGTGCGCAGGGTACCCGCACGATGGCCGGCGGCGATGCGTGCGAGCTGTGCGCGGGTCCGAGCGAGGTTTGAGATCACGGTTACGTCGTTCCGGTCTGACCCACCGAAAGAGGGGCCTCTCATTCCGCAAGCGAGTAGAAGTAAACAGTTTTTATCAGATATAAGCCCCAGGATATATAACCATACTGCATTGTGCATACATGATCGCGATGAAATCTTTTATTCAAGAAATCGACAATTGGAAATCGATGTTAATAACGATGACAAAATTAAGACAAAATAATGGACTCGAGACAGGCCGAACCGTACTCTCTAGTCAAGTAATTCCTCTATTCGCTCACACTTTAGTGATAGAGCTTACAGCCGAATGTCTTTATTCTGCACCACCGCAAACTCCGGATGAGGTGTGAATTCACAGTCAATTCCCCGAAATCCAAAAGTGTGAGAGGAGAGCTTGGGGCCGGGCGGCCCCCCTCCTTGTTCTGCTCGACCGCAAACTCCAGTAGAGGTGTGATTTCACAGTGATTTCCCGGAAACCAGAGAAGAAAGATTACAGGGTACAGGACTGAAGTGCTTTTTCTACTTTCATAGACTCCGAACTTGGCGAAACGGCGGCCATTTCGCTCTCAGATGTCGGGGTGGCGGACGAGGGTGGCGGTGGTGGTGATAGTGGTGATAGTGGCTTTGGCTTTAGCTTTGGCTTTGGTTTTGAGGCCGCCACCGTCGCCGCCGCCGCCGCCTTCGCCGCCGCCGCCTTCGCCGCCGCCGCCTACTTCGCCGCCACCCTCGCCTCCGCCGCCCTCGCCGCCCCCGCCCACGCCCCCGCCCTCACCTCCACCCTCACCACCTCCACCTTCCCCACCCCCGCCATCGCCACCGCCGCCCTCGCCGCCGCCCTCGCCCCCCCCGCCCTCGCCCCCGCCCTCACCTCCACCCTCACCACCTCCACCTTCCCCACCCCCG
>PJAB01001082.1:0-17484 GCA_002887195.1 Chrysochromulina parva
GAGAGGCTCCCGTCAACGTGTGTAAAGTGTGTCTGTGTGAGCGCCTCCCACGCACGCCTTTTCGGGGCTTGTGGGTGTGTGTCTGGCCGAGAGGGCCCTGAAACGAACGAACGAACGAAGCTCATGACGACGCACGCGCGTCCGGGCAAATCATGCAGCCGACCCTTTCGCCTTCCTAGTGCAGCCTTATGCGACGATGCGACGATTGCCTTCGCCGCCGCTGCTGTGCATCGTGCTCCTCCTCCTGAACGCGTGCATGCTGCGTGCCGAGCTCGTCTGCGGCTACCAGGCCAACGTCGTCATGCTCAACAATGTGGGTGGCATATTGCGTCAAGGCTTCCTGGTCTCGCTCACCTCGCTCAACGTGGGTTTCGGCACGTCGGGCGTGTCGACCATCGACATTGCCAACCCGCAGTGCATCGGTGGCAACTGCCCCGTTCTCCTGCGTGGCAGCAACCTCAACCGGCTGCTGCCTTCGATGGCACCAGGAGCCCTCATAGCTCCGTCGTACCTGGACGCCTCGTGCTACTTTGGGCCGGAGCTGCCGTGCTCGAACATCCCCATCCCCATCCGGGGTGAAGAGCTCTCGTGCGGCTCGCCCACGCTCCCGGCGGAGCACACGATCGCAAAGTTTGGCGTGCTCGTGCTCGGCCCGGGCGGCACGCAGCCGGGCACACTCTACATGACCAGCCACCTCGAGCTCACCTTCTTCGACACACAAGTTCCGCCGGTGCTGCTGCGGCTGGAGCCGCCCTGGTCAGACGTGCTCGACGTGCCCCAAACCATCAGCGTCGTCGGCGCCAACCTCGGCCCCGGCCGCGGGGGCGTGCTCCAGCCGGTCGTGTGTGCTTGGGACAATGAGGTGCCCGTGGCGGGAGCGTACTTCGAGAACCAGCAGCAGGCGGGCGACAACGAGTCGGTGATCGAGTGCCCGAGCCCGAGTGGCGTCTATTCCCCCGGCCAGTATGCGCGGCTGCGCCTCGGCCTCGTCGGCCGTACCCTGTCCGACCAGCTTGGCCTCTGGTCCAGTGGCCCATTCACACCTGCCAACGGCCCCGGCGTCACTGCTCACCTGCTTCCGAGCACAGGGCCGCTGGCGGTGGCGGCGGCGGAGGCGGCAGCGCGCCTTGCACTGAGCGGGCCCTCGGCCGCCGCCGTCGTCGGTGCCGGTGGGCACTTGACGAGCAGCATCGGCGGAACATCGCCGCCGCCGCCGCCGCCGACCGGTGCGGCGGGTGGCCTGCCGCTCGTCTTCTTCGACGTTCGGCGCAAGATACAGCTGACGGGGCATGATGCCACCTCGGAGGTGTATGGCAACTTGAGCGGCGGCGCACGCGTCATTCTCACCGGATCCAACTTCGCTCCCCTCGGCGACGAGCTCCGATGCGTCTTCGACACTCCCAACCGTCGCGTGGGCAATGAGACGTCCAACATCTCGACGACGAATGCGAGCTTCATCGCTCCCACGCTGGTCATGTGTCTCTCGCCCTCGTACGGAGCGATTGGATCTCGCCCTCTCTACGTCAACTCCACATATAACTCGTCTCTCTTTGAGGGCGGCGCCGAGCGGCGTCAGACAGTGGACTTCACCTGGTACGAGCCAGATCTGCCCCCTCTCGTGAGGGCCCTCGCTCCGCGCCACGCGCCCATCCATGGTCGGCCGATTAGCTTCGTGGGCGGCGGCGGCCACTGGGTGCAGTGGGAGGGCGACAGGCCCGTGGGCGGTGTGTTGCTGATTGGCTCCAACTTTGCGCCGACGCATAAGCTCTGGTGTGCGTTTGGGATGCCGCCCGCCGAGTACTCCACGCGGCGTGGTCCCTGGAAGTGGATGCGCGGAGTGTACGTGAACGCGACCGCGGTCGCGTGCGAGGTGCCCGCCGGCTACCTGGGCGACTACCCCGTCTCCGCGAGCACCGATGACGTGCGCTACTCAACGGTCACCAGCAACATCACCTACTACGACCCTGACGTGACCGCGCAGCTCACGCCTCGGCAGCAGCTCGCCATCTCGGCGAGGCAGAGCGGCTTCTACCGTCTCTCGAACGCGGGGGAGTTTCGGGGCGAGATTGTGCCAGATCCAACCAAGGCGGTCCTCACCTTTGCGGGCTCCAATTTTGCGCCCTTTGACGAGCTGGGCATGCTCCTCTGCCGGTACGGGCCGACGCCTATCAGGCGCGACGATGCCAACATACCCTCGAACCGAACCTGGCAATCGCCCATCGATGAGCTTGAGAATGTCGTGCCCGCCACCTTTGTCAACTCCGGGCGCATGCGCTGCCAAGCGCCCGAGAAGCCGCCGGGTACGGTGCTCCCGGTCCACCTCTCCACGTACGGCGTGCACGAGAACAACTTCTCAGCCCGCGTGGCCACCGTCACCTACTACGATGACGCTCCGATGGTTCCCTATGGCGGCGTCACGCAGGTCTCTCGTGTGCAACCCAATTACGGCCCCATCAGCGGCGGCTTCGTCGTGATCGCGTACGGCACCAACTTCGCGCCGACAGGCTGGAGCGCGGACGCAGTGGGCCTCTCGAGCGACCTCGCGTGTACTGTGCGTCCGTATCATCCGATCCGATCCGATGGGAACCCTTGGTCGATGGTTGGCCACCTGCCGAGCGCGCTCTTTGCCGATTACAATCGAGTGCTGTGCAACGTGAGCCAAGAGCAATTGTACCAGGATGTGGGGGATGCAGCTCTCGGCGTCACCCTCTACCGCTCGCAGCAGATGGCGTCCTTCTTTCAGCCGGGCGCGACCTTCACATTCTACGACTCCACGCGTGCACCCTCCGTGACCGACGAGCAGCGGCCTACGTTTCAGCCCGGGTTCGTCGACGCCGCGTACGGCTACGTGGATGATCCCTCGATTGTGACCCTCACGTGCGAGAATGTGGCGCCCACGCCCGGCTTGGCGTGCGAGTTCCACCTCTCGGAGTCCTCGGCGATCAAGGGGGACAGGCCGCTCGCGACGACGCCCGCCACCTTCCTCTCAGCAACGCGCGTGCGCTGCCCGGTGCCGCCGGGCAACTCGCTCAGCTTCCGTGACCGAGCGACCATCGACATGGTGACGGTGCACCTCAACCGCCACGAGGTGCCGCGCCATGAGCTCCCGCCCGGCGCGTCCGCCGCCACCCTCGTCTTCTACGACCCGCTTCGCCCACCCGTCGTCGCCTCCGCCCTCACCGCCGCACCCGACGACGCCCCCTTCGTCGACGTGGCGGCGGGCGCCCTCCTGAGCGTGCGCGGCGCCAACTATGCGCCGACGGGCGGGGACGCCCTACGCTGCCTGTACGCTCCCGTTGCGCCGCTGGACGCGCTCTACGAGCGCGTGTTCAACACGACGCTCACGGGCGAGGGCTCGCTCCTAGCACCCGACGCGGGCGCCGAGCCGGCCGGCACGGTCGCGGTGGCCGCCACGTACGTAGATGCTAGCCACGTGCGCTGCGCGCTCACGGCGGCCCTCTGGAGTACTGGCCCGCCGCTGAATCTGACGTTGCCGCCCCTCGGCGACTTGCGCGTGCGCGTCGCTCACTCGGCCGATGGCCCGTGGTCCAATTCATCCTACTTGCTCACGCTCTATGACTCGACGCTCCCCGCGGTGCTCGACCGCCTCACGCCCACCGTCGCCTCCACCTCGTTTGCCTCGTCGTTTGGTCCAGACGTTGTTTACTTGGCGTACGCCGACCGCGCGCGCCCGACGACCCTCAACGTAAGCGGCTCCAACTTTGCGCCAACGGGCGGCGGCCAGCTCGTTTGCCAGTTCACCGCCGAGGACGGACCGCACGCGCGAGTACCTGCGTCTGTCAACGCGTCGTACGTGTCTTCACAGCTGGTGCGCTGCGTCGCGCCCGCGCACAATGCGAGCGGCGAGGGCGCGGCGGGCACGTACGTGGCGGTGCGCGTGTCGCACTCTGGCGCCGACAACGAAGTTGCCCTCTCGAGAGTGGCGCTGCCCTTACTCTACATGGACACGTCCATGCCTCCAATCGTCTCGACGGTCTCGCCGAATTACGGGCCTGTGCACGACCCGACGCGCGTGGCGCTTACTGGCTGGAATCTCGCGCCGACGGAGGCGGCGCTGCGCTGCCGCTTTGGCGCGGCGCCCTTTACGCGCGCACAGTGGCGCGGCGACGCGACCGTCGAGTGCATCGTGCCGCCAGCCTCATACCAATTCGTACTCGCCGAAGCAGCCGCACGAGCCGCCCAAGCCGCGGGGGACGACGCGTCTTCCGTCGACGTGAGTGACATTGACGCGCGGCGCGGCATCGGCGAGGTCGTCGCACGCCTGAGCATTGCTGGTGGCGCGAATGCGAGCGTGAACAACGACACCTCGACTTGGTTCATTTACTACGATCCGCTCGTGCCGCCGCAGATTAGCATGATCATCACGCCCGAGCGGCTGGGCGAGTCCGAGGTGCCGATGAGTGGCTCGTACGGCGGCGAGCTGGTACGTCTGCTGGGCACTAACATTGCACCGACGGGTGAGCTTGGCTGCCGCTTCTCGGCGCGGTGGAGCGGCGGGCTGGGCGGCGCAGTCGTGCCTGCAAGTTACGTCTCTCCGACGGAGATGCGTTGCCTCTCGGCGCCGATCTGGCTGGTGCGAGCCGTCGAAGCGGAAGTGCATTCCACCCACAATCGGAGCGCCGCCGCTGCAGCCGACGGCGGCTACGCCTTTGGCACGGCGGCCGGTGGACAGTGGAGCGTCGGCGGCATGCCCATCGGCTACGTCAATGCGGTGAGCGCGCCGGAGCTCGGCACGATCACCCCAATCTTTGGTCCGGTCGACGGCGGCACGCTCCTCAACATTTATGGCGCCAACTTTGCGACGGTGCGAGAATTTGCGTGCATCGTCACGTTCGGGGGCGAGGCCGCTGGTGCGCCGCCGGCGCGCGTTCCCGCCACCTTCGTCAACGGCTCTTACGCGCGCTGCCGCACGCCGCCCGTGCCCGCTGGGGCCACCGGCCACGACGCCATGCTCCGGGTGCGCCTCTTCGATGGTGGCCCGCAGAGCGCGCCTCTTCGGTTCACTTACTATGAGCCCCGCGAGCCGCCGCGCCTGATCTACGCGTCCGCATACGCGGCCGACTGGGCGGCGGGCGGCTCGGAGCAGCAGCACGCGGCCGGCGCGGCGCCGGGCGTGCTCGAGCTGCACGGCGCCAACTTTGCGCCAACGGCTGCGGATCTCTCTTGTCTCTTTGTGGACGAAGCGGCGGGCGCGCTCGACGGCGGCACCGTGCTTGAGGATGCAGCTGCAGGCGCTGGCCTTGATGCGGCTGGGCTTGATGATGCGGCTGGGCTTGAGGGCTTTGAGGGCAGCGGCGTCAATGTGACTCGGATGGGCAGTGGCATCGTGCATGGCGTCGGCCCGCCACTACCGCCTGCACGTGCGGGCTATCGCATGGCGACTGCGGCCGAGTTCCTCACGGCAACGTTGATCAGGTGTCGTCTACCACCGTGCGCTAACCGCACGAGCGGTGGGCCGAGCTGCCGCGGCACGCTGCGCTTGCGCGTGAGCCATGCTGGCGACGCACTCGACGCCTGGTCGAGGGACTTCTTCCACTTTACGTTGTACGATGCCACACGTGCGCCCACATTGCTCTCCGTCGCCCCCGAGTCCATCCCCGGCATCGGAACTTTTGCCAACGTGCAGCTTGCCTCGAACATCACGCTGCGTGGGCATAACTTTGCACCCACGGGCAACGCGCTGCGCTGTCGCTTTGGCGAGGGAGGTGCGCAGACGCTCGCCACGTTCTACCACGCGCAGCTCGTACGCTGTAGCACGCCGACGGTGCCGCCGACCCTGAACGGCACAATGAACGGCACATTGAGTGGCGGCGCCGCCATCGCCAGCAACAGCAGTGGCTTTGGTGGCACGGTGCTCATCGGGACTGTCGAGGTGGCCGTTACGCACTCAGCCGGTGCACGTTGGTCCTCGGAGGCCAACCCCAACGTTACCTTCTACGACGGCGAGCGATCGCCGGTGATCAACTCGATCGAGCCGGTTGTTGCGGGCGAAATGCACGCGCTCGCGTACGCGGCCCTCCCGATCGTGATGACCATTCGAGGTTCGAATCTGGCCCCGATCGAGCCGTACAACTGCACTCACCTCGGTCGCTCTGTGGCCGCGCTATGGCACTCGGCGACGCTGCTTACGTGTGAAATACCGCCCGCACCCGTCGGCAGCTTCGCGCCGATTGGCGTGCTCTCGCACGGGCGGCATTCCCTCTCGGCGCAGTTTCTGACCCATTACGACCCGCAAGCCGCCCCTACACTGAGTGGCACGATCAGCCCTGCATGGGGCGGGCTGACGGCCGACCTCAGCTTCGCGTACATCATGCAAGGCATCAACTTCGCGCCAACGGGACAGCTGCGCTGCCGGTACGGCTTCGGCGCCGAGGGCGACACGAACGCCATCTTTGTGTCGCCCACAACGATTGCATGCGGCAAGCCTGCCTTCGCGGCGCCCATGGACGTGCCCGTCATCGTCTCGCACGACGGCGGCTCCTCCTTCTCAGCTGCCGCCGCGCGCTTCACATTCCGCGATGAGGACGCCTCTCCACGAATCTCGAGCTTCGCCCCGCGCTTCGGCACCGCCCTCGGCGGCACTCGACTGCACGTGAGCGGAGCTAACTTTGCGCCCCATCCGGACCTCTACTGCGCAGTCGGCGGCCAGCGCACCCTCGCTACCTTTGACAGCTCTCACCTCGTGCGCTGCGTGGCACCGCCCTCGGTGAGTGACCAAGGCAGCGAGGACGTTAACGTGACCGTGCATCTGGGCAGTGGCGCCGCCGACGACGACGATGTCAACAGCACGAGCCGCGCGCTCGCACCTATGCTCTTCACATACTATATGCCCGAGCGTGGCGCGCACATTGCGGAGTTGCGGCCCCGTCTTGGCCCCACAAGCGGCGGCACAGCCGTGCACGTACACGGCACCAATTTTGCGCCAACGGGCACACGGCTCCTGTGCTTGTTTGGGCGGGCCGTCCCCGTCCCCGCCACGTTTAGAAGTCATGCGCACGTTGTGTGCGAGGCGCCGCGCTACCCAGCGGCCGATGTCCACGTGGTCGTCAGCATCACTGGCATGGCCGCGCTGCCCACCGCCCTCGCCGTCTCGCCAACACGCTTCACCTTCTATGAGCCAGCCACGCTGCCTGCCTCACATACGGTCGAGCCGCCTGCGTGCCAAATCTACGGCGGCGAGGCATGCATCGTCAGCGTCGAGGGCACGAACCTCGCGCCCACAAGAGGCCTCACGTGTCGCTTCGAGGGAGGCACCGCCAGATTCAACTTCAGCGACCCTGACCACTTCCCGCCGCCCAGCCCGCCACCCTCACTTCCGCCCCCCGAGCCGCCTGCGACCCCACCCGAGGTGCCACCGCCGCCGTCACCGTCGCCCCCACCGCCCAGCACGCCTCCATGTCCACCCATGACGCCGCCCTTGTCGCCCCCGCCCTCATCGCCGCCCCCGCCTTCGCCGCCGTCACCGTCGCCCCCACCGCCCAGCACGCCTCCATGTCCACCCATGACGCCGCCCTTGTCGCCCCCGCCCCCATCGCCGCCCCCGCCTTCGCCGCCGTCACCGTTGCCCCCACCGCCCAGCACGCCTCCATGTCCACCCATGACGCCGCCCTTGTCGCCCCCGCCCTCATCCTCATCGCCGCCCCCGCCTTCGCCGCCCCCGCCGTTGCCGCCGGCCGGCGGCCGGCGACTGTCCGACGCGGCCGAGAGCGAAGGCCAGCGGCTCGGCTGCTACAATGGCAGCTGCGTGCTGCACACCAACGCAACCTTCACTTCGGCCCACTCGGTGCGCTGTGCGGCGCCTCGGTGGCCATATGCACTTGTGGGTGACTACACGGTGCGGCTGGCGCTTGACGTCACCAACGGCTTCGGCGAGAGCGAAGCGGCGTATGACATGTCGGGCGGGCCGGTGGAGCAGGAGCACGGCGCGCGTCTTACCCTCTACTATGGCCATCTGCCTGCGCGCCTCGATACCATCGCTCCCTTGTACGCGCAACCGTCTGGGGGGACCATTGTCACAGTGCGGGGTTCGAACCTCGCCCCCACCCCGGCGCTCGAGTGCAACTTCACCCACGTGCATGAGGGCGGCAACGGCGGTGACGCCGCCTACACGACGGTGAGCGTGCCAGGCGCCTTCGTGAGCTTCGAGGAGGTGCACTGCGTGGTACCGCCCGCCACGGCGCTCAATGCGCCCGAGGCGATGGGCGAGGTACACGTGGCTGTTAGCGTCGACAGCGGGCGGAGCTCGAGCTCGACACTAGCGCTCCGGTACACGCCGCTGCTCATCAGCCGCATCGAACCCGAGGCAGGCCCCACCATCGGCGGCACCGCCGTCACGCTGTACGGCGTGGGCATGCGCGACGTGCGCCGCTGCCGCTTTGGCGGCGATCGCTCGCCCTTCGACCCGCTGTTGCACTACGCGGTGACCCCCCTGCTCACCTCGGACGAGATCGTCGTGTGCCCGAGCCCGGGCCACCCGCGCGGCTCAGTCGCTCTCAGCCTCTCATACGGATCCCTTGACTGGTCTGCTCCGGCCGGGTACACGTACTACGAGCAGCCGGTGCTCACCGGCGTGCGCCCGTTGGCGGGCGTGGCGCTCGGCGGTACGCTCCTACGCGTGCTCGGCTATGGCCTCGATAATTGGCCTGCACAATATTTCAACTCGTCGGGCGAGGCGACGCCAGATCCCACCGTCGACATGCCCCTTGCCATGCCACATGGGAACCATAGCGCCTTCTGTCGCTTCGGCCTCCAGCCGAACGCGCCGCGTACGCCGCTAATCGGACGTACGCCCACTGTGTTCAAGTGCCGCACACCCAGGCACGCCGTCGGCGAGGTGGTCGTCGAGGTGACGCTCAACCGGCAGGACTTTGCAGCGCGGCTGCCCGCTCTCATCTTCACCTTCTATCCCGCGCCCATGCTCACGCGCGTCCTCCCGCGTGGCGGGCCGATCGACGGCGGCACCGAGGTGACCGTCTTCGGCTCAGGTTTCCTCCCATCCATCCTCGTCGACCGAGCCCTCTCGCGGCTTGTGTGCAAGTTTGGCGACCCATTCGATCCGGCCTTCGACCCGCGGGCCCTTGCGTACGCCGTGACAGACACGCAGGCCGTGTGCCGTGCTCCCTCGACTGTGCTCCCTCACCTTCCACGCGGTCACCCTGGCCAGGTCTCGATGGGCCTCGTCCTCGCGGGGGGGCACGGCGAGGGGGTGCCTGCCGCCGATGATCCGGAGTACGTGCAAGGCGAGCCCGAGCCCGTGCGCTTCCTGTACTTCCGGACTGAGCTCATTGCGCTCACTCCCTCCGGCGCGCCTGTCAACGGCGGGACCATGGTCACCCTCGAGGGCGCCGGCTTCTCCTCGATGCTCGACAACAACGACCTGTCAACTAGCACGGACGGCACGAGCGGCGCGAGTGGGAACCGCACTGAACCACTTTGCAAGTTCACATTTGGAACTGCTGGCCCGCCGGAAATCGTCACGGGCACCTCGCGCGGCAGCTCGCTCGTGTGCCAGGCGCCACGAGCGCCCGTTGCCGGCCGCGCGCCTGTACTCGTCTCGCTCAACGGCGTCGACTACAGCCAGTTCCCCGTCTCGGGGTCCGTCATGGGCGTGTACGCGCTTCACTACTACAGCGTGCCACAACTCGGCAGTAGCGGCGGCGGCGGCGGCGCGGGCGGCGGCACGAGCGGCGGCACGAGCGGCAGCGGCGCCGGCGCCGGTGGCGCGGGGCGTGCGGCCGGGATCGAGCCACCCGGAGGGCCAGTGCTCGGGGGGACGGTTGTCAGCTTCTTCGGCTCGGGCCTCGCCGATTTCGGGCAAGAGTTTGAGTACGTCAACGGCGAGCTGCCGCCCACGACGGTGCGACTAACGAGCATGGGCTCCGCCAACGGCGGTGGCTACGTCGCCAACGGCCGCGTGCGCGGCCAGGTGTACATGACGCGTGGGGTGCGTTACACTCTCGAGGTGGTGGCCCCTGGCAACCCGCTGTGCCTCACCTTCGCTAGCTTGGGCGGCCCACTTGCGGTGCAGCTGCTCCTCACGACGGGGCCAAACATCAACCCGCTCGAATACGGCGAGATGAGCTTCGTCCCCGATGCCTCGCTGCCCGCCGCCTTCTACTACCAGTCCACCATCTTCCCATTCGACAGCTTCGACCCCGCCGTGCAACGCATCAACCTCCTCGAGCCTCAGGGAATCTCCCGACTGCGATTTGGCGTGCGCCCGGACGACCCCAACTCACAGCTCGCGCCTTTTCTCGCGCGCAACGGCTCAGTCATCGAGACGCGTGTGCCGCCCATGCCCAACGGCACCCGCCTCGTCGGCGTCGTCTTCTCACCCAACGGCGCCGAGGAAGACTACGTGGGTCCACTCAACTACACGTACCACGACGAGCTTGAACTGCACGCGGTGAGCCCTGCTGGCTCGCCCATCGACGGCGGCACCGAGCTGCTCGTCACCGGCGCCTTCCTGGACCAAGTGGCCGATGTGCTCACCGACGATCGAGTCCGCTGCCTCTTCGATGCGTCCGATTCAGTCGCGGCGCCCGATGGGCCCCTCGTCTTGCCCCAGGCGAGCCCAATCACCTTTCGCAATACGACACACCTCATCTGCCGCTCGCCACCTAGCTGGCTCGGCCGGCCGCCCTACCTGATGCACGGAGCCCCTCTGCGCAAGGAAGTGCGCACGGTACGCCTACGCGTCGCTCTCAACGGCGTCTCTGGTTCGGTCGCCTCGGTGCCATTCGAATACTTTGCGCAACCCAACATCAGCGGCCTGCTGCCGCGTGCGGGGCCCGTGGATGGCGGCACGCTTGTCCTTCTGAGTGGCCGCGGCCTCCTCAACTACAACGACACGAATGACCGCGCCGTCTGCCGCTTCGGTGTGGCTGCCGCCAAGCTCTTCGTGCTGAACGATACCGCGGCGTTGTGCACGAGCCCCCCCGCGGCCGCGGGGGGCGCTGTGCCGGGCGTGGTGCCGGTGCAGGTGGCGCTCAACGGCGTCGACTTTGGCACGCTGCCTTGGCAGCAAGCCCCCTTTGAGTACCACGCGCCTCTCACCATCAGCGCCGTATGGCCTCTCGGTGGCGTGGCTGAGGGCGGCACCGTCGTCACCGTGCGCGGTAGCGGCTTCGCGCTCCGGCACACGGAGCGGCGGCCGTACGGTGCCCCCGATGCGCCCAAATGCCTCTTCGGAGACACTTTGAGCGTCGGCTGGACGCCGAACGTGACCGACACGGCGCGCTGGGCTCCTGCGGACTTGACGACGCGCGTCGTGGGTGCGGGCGCGCTCGGTACAACGCTCGCTCTCCTGCGGGAGTCGGAGACGAATTGGTCCTTTGTGGAAACGTTGGACGACGCGTACGTCATCTGCCGCTTGCCGCCTCTTTTCAACGGCACGCCGGGCACGGCGCGCAACATGTCGATTGCCCTCTCACTCAATGGTCAGCAGTTTTCGTACGGCGGCGCGGCGGCGCAGGGTTCCGCGCCCATGCCGCCCAGCATGCCACCGCCCGCCTTTCCGCCTGCCTCGCCGTCGCCCGCCTCGCCGCCGGACGTTCCAGCCGACGCAGCCGGCAGCGGCGATGTCGGCAGCGGCAGCGGCGACGCCCTAGGCAACGTCACAGATGCCCACTTTGATTCGGGCGATGCCGGCGGCGCCACCTGGCTGCCGCCCCTCACCATCGGCCCGCGCTCGAATGTGAGCTTCGTCGTGTACGATCGTCCTATCGTCTCGCAGCTGACACCCTCTGCCGGCTCCGGCGTCGGGCACACGCTCGTGCGACTGCACGGGTACGGCCTCGCGCCCCTCTACATACCCGGCGTCTCCCTCTGCCATTTTGGGCCGCAGTCGACGCCCATTGACGACACAAGGGACGGCTCGCTCTCGTGCCGCTCGCCGCCGGCGGGGGTGAGCCGCGCTGTGGTGGGCATCACCCTCAACGGCCAGGACGACCACACGAGCGAGCCGCCCCTTCACTTCACCTTCTACGCCGACCCTTGGCTCGTGTCAGTCGTCCCCAACGGTGGACCTGTCGAGGGAGGCACAGTGCTCACGATCCGAGGCTACGGGCTCCAGGGCGGTGCCGTTGCGGACAACGAGCTGCTGCCGCGCTGCAAGCTCTGCCATGCGCACGCCTGGAGGTATGCCCCGACGCGCTGCGCCCTAGGCGCAGATGCGGACGGTCGGCCGTTGCCCAGCGGCGAGTATTCGAACGGCACGCGAGCGCTCGCGACGGCGCCTTCCGACGGCGGCGTGCTAGGCGCCCTCGATGATGACCCCGCCATCGAGGCGATCCTCTGCGTCACCCCTCCCGTGCCCAATGGCACCGTGCCACTCGAGCTGGCTCTCAACGGCGTCGACGGCTCGCCGAGCGATCTTCGCTTCACCTTTTTCCCACAGCCCTCGTGCCTTGGCATCTCATCTCATCTCATCTCCCTCGCCGAGATTTCCCTCACCGCCACGCCCCTCGCCACGCCCGCCGCGGGCGGCACCGTAGTCACCCTGCATGGCGCGGGCTTCGATGCGTTTGGGGCCGTGCCGCATGCGAGCGCGTGGAGTGCCGACGGTGGCGCGAGTGCGTCTCACAGGCTCGTGTCGCGCTGCCGCTTTGGGAACATTGACGTACCGGTACTCGACATGACAGCGGAGCGTGCCGTGTGCCGAACCCCCGACCTGCGCCACCTCGTGCCAAGTGCACGCGCACCGCCGGTGAGCGTGCCCGTCTCGATTTCGCTCAACGGCGAGCCAACCAATCATGTGGGGTGCGGCGCCAACCTCACCGTGTACATGGTGCACCTGTCCGCGCTCTCGCCGTACGCCGGTCCCACAGCCGGCGGCACCCGCCTCGTGGTGCTCGGAGAGGGCTTCCACAGCCTTGGCACGGACGGCGACGCGCCCGCGCCCCTGTACGGGCGGCGCGCCCTGTGCCGCTTTGCGACGGGCATCGTGAACGCCACCCTCGAGAGCGATGGACTCCTCCGATGCATCTCGCCACCCTCGATGGGAGGCCGACGTACCGCTGCCCTCTCCGTCACCATCAACGGTAAAGACTTCGTCGGTGGCGAGGACTTTCTCTTCGACCCTCGCGTGGCTGCCATCGGTCCTCGGCGGGAGGGACTTCTCGGGCGCGGCGCCGCTCTCGACGCGGCCACCTTGGCCATCCTCGAGCCACGCCCCACCGTTGCCCTCGGCGCGGGGGAGTATGTGCCTGGCGCTCCGACCCTTTCGTTTGTGTACTTCGAGCATCCGGAGCTTCTGGGCCTGAGCCCTGTCGGTGGTCCGATCGACGGGCTGACTGTAGTCGCGCTGACGGTACGCGCGCCGCTGACAGTACGCGACCTGATGGTTCTCCGCTGTCGTTTTGGCGATGCCGAGACGCGCGTCGCAGCCACGCTCGAGGCTCATCCCTCGGCTATCGCCCAACGCGCTGGCAACGCCACCGGCAACGGCACCGGCGACGGCACCGACGACCTGCTGCTGAGCGCGGGCAACGCCACGACTATCCTCTGCCTCGCACAGCCCACGACGGCGCCTGCCGACGTCGAGGTGACCCTGAGCCTCAACGGACAGCAGTACGTGGGAAGCGCCGCTCTCATGTTTTCGGCCCTGCCGTCCGCCGCGCTGCTCGGCCCGGACGGCGCGCGCGCCGAGGCACTGCCAGGGCTACGCTATCGCTTCTACGCGCGGCCAGAGGTGCATGCAGTTGCACCGCGCCAGGGGCCCGCAGCGGGCGGCACACTGCTGACCGTCTTCGGGCGGGGCTTCCTCGGAAACCACCTGCACGGCGGCAACCACTCGTGCTGCTGCCGCGTTGGCATCGAGCCGGGCGCGCTCGTGCCCGCGACCGCGCGCAGCGACACCCAGATCGTGTGCGTGGCGCCGCCGTACGCCCCCAAGTCAACGGCGACGCTCCCGTCCGCGCACACGATCGTCGTGTCGCTCAATGGCGGCGCGCAGTGGCATGCCAATTCGAGCTCGATCGACCCCGCGATCACTCTCGCGCAGGCTGGGGAAGTGGCCTTCCGTTACACTTGCGACGTCACTTCCTTGGCCACGTGCCTTCGCTATGCGGGCTGCGGCTGGTGCTACGACGGCACCGACGGAGAGAGCAGCTCGCAGCGCGACTACGACCGTTACATTGAGGGTCCTGGGGATGGGAGCGGCGGCTTCCCGAGCGCGTCGGGTCAGTGCATGCCGTGCGCCGCAGATGAGGGTAGCGGCGGCGTGGGCGGCGGCGGCGGCGAAGGCGGCGGCGGCGAGGGCGGAGGCAACGGCACTGCGCGAGCTCAGAGCCCCCATCCAGCCTCGTGTGCGCGCGGCCCGGCGATCGGCTTCCGTTGTGCCGCACGTGACTGGACGTACGTGCACGATCTGCGCATCGCACGCGACGTCGGCATGCAATCGGCGCCGCTCGTGAACGCCAGCGCCGTGGCGGGCCGCATGGCCTATCTGCGCGTTCGGCTGCCGCATGCTCACAGCGTGCTGCGGCTTCTCGTGCTAGGCGCCGACCCTCTGGGCATGTACGTCCAGCGCGGAGCGGCGCCCGAGGCGACTCGTGCGCTCGAGGTGCCTCGTACCTCAAAGTGGCGCGAGATCGAGCTCTCGAACGCACGCGAGTACCGCGAGCCGCGCCCTCGGGGACCTCCCACCCTCTCCGAACGTGTGATTGCCGAGCACCGAGCGGCGCAAGGGCTCCCACCTGATCGTTCCGATGAGGAGCCAGGCGCCGCGCCCGAGCCGTGGTATGTGGGACTTCAGGGGCGCCACTTTTTCCTGCGCCAGGTGACGAATCCCGACCAGGGGGATTTCACACCCGTGTGGGACGGCCCTCACCTCCTCACGGTGCCACCCGTCGTGGGCAACTTTATGGTGCGGGCGAACGAGTCGAGCCAGTTCTCCGCCTACTTGGCGAGCGACTTTGAGATTCGTCACTTCGGCACCGCTGGCTGCGGCGCCCAGCCAGCACGCTGCGGGCTGCGCACCGTTGGCGCGGCCGCGGCGGGTGGCGTACACCATGGTGGCGCGCAACGGAACGCGACGTTGCTGCGCGGCCGGCCGATGGATGCGGGCGCACTTTGGCAGCGCGAGCCGCTGCCGCTCAGCCGAGGCTTTGAGACGAGCTTCAGCTTCCGCATCGCCGACCGCACGCTGTGCACAGCTGGGCCGCGCGCCAACGAGAGCGGGTGCATTGAGGATGCGGTCGTGGGGGGCGGCGGCTTCGCGTTTGTGATCCAGACTGCGCTCGACGGTGCGGACGCGCTCGGCTGCGCAGGGAGTGGCCTCGGCCTCGGGCGGCGCCTCCCCAACTGCACAGCATGCGTGGGGCCCGCGCTGGCCATCCAGTTGGTGACCCATTCGCACCTCCGGTACGGATTGCATGGGGAGCCCATTTGGAACGGTCGGAATGAGCTCAAACTGCTCAGCGACAGGTGCCACGAGCGCAGCGTGCCGCCGCCGCCGCCGCCCACGGGGCCTCGGCTACCAGTGCCGCGTAACATGAGCGAGGCCGCGTGGGCGGAGGCGCTCGCGACGGCGGCGAGGCCGACGGTCTGGGATCAGGAGGACTATGAGCCCACCGAGACGATGACGACGCTGCAGGCGACCATCCTGAGCCCACTCGTGTACATTGACGATGGCGCGTTCCATCAGGTGCGTCTCAACTACTTCCCTGGAGAGCTGGTCGTCACCATTGACGACCATCGCGTGATGACCGCCGCCATCGAGCTCCGACGCCGCGCAGATGACGCCCCGCGCCACGCCGGCACACCGCCGCCTCCACCGACGGCATCGCGTCCGCTCTCGGAGCTCGAGGCGGTGGCGCGCGCCAACACGTCGCACCCGCTGCACGCTGTGACCCTCAACCCTACGACCGTCGTGCAAGCCGCCGTCCTCGACCGACGCGGCGCCGCCTTCCTCGGGCTCGTCGGCGCGAGTGGTCCTATCGGACCCGAGCAGTACCACATTGGCGCGTGGCGCTTCCGCCGCGTCTTCAAACAGACGACGGGGCCGCCCCTGACCGAGGACGAGGCCGCCGCCCTCGACGAGGCCGCCGAGGCCGCGGCACGCGCCGCGTCGCCGCCGTCGCCGCTGTCGACGCCGCCGCTGGTCGACGATTATGGCGACCTTGACGGCGATCTCGGCAGCGGCAGCGGAGAGAGTTGATAGAAGTTGGTTTCTTAGGTCTTACATGTAGCTCTGTAGGTGTCTTTTCCAGCTTCAAAGGTACTTCAAAGGCTCGTCAAAGCCGTACGAAGAGCGTCTCGCCCTCCGGCCGTATGTCGCTTCTTTCAAAGAGCTGCGTACGTACATACCTACGATATTCTCTACAGTTAAGTGTCCATAACCGTGACTGTCCACTAGTCACTCTGAACGTAGAGCGGCTCCGCGCGCTCAGTAGATACTGTACCAACCCAACGAATAACAGCCAGCCGCCTGCCGCCGTGCCCCGCATTGTGACGTCACAGGGTGCCCAGCAAGTCACAGATCGCTGTATGGCCACTATCACGAGCGAGTGAAAGCGCGGTCTTGCCCGTGGCGGTCTGCACTTCCTTGCGCGCGCCAGCGCTGAGCAACATGTGGACGCAGTGCTGCTGGCCCGCCTCCGCCGCATACATGAGCGCAGTGTAGCATGCCTCTGTAGCATGCGAGGGGATGACGGCAGCGTCGATGTCCGATTGCGGGAGCACACGCTCGAGCACCGTTGTCAGGCCACCGAGGCTGGCCGCCATGAGCATCGTAAAGTTGTCGATGCTCACCACCTTGAGCGAGGCACCCGCCTCGAGCAGGACGAGAGCGACCTGCTCGTGGCCATTTGACGCAGCCCACATCAAGGCGGTGACGCCGTCGGGCTGTGCCTTATTTGGGTCCGCCTTTGCCTCGAGCAGGGCGAGAGCAACCTGCTCGTGGCCATTTTCGGCAGCAAACATGAGCGCCGTCCAACCGTCTTCCATGGTTTGGTCAACGGCTGCCCCCGCCTTGAGCAGGACGTGAGCAACCTGCTCGTGGCCCTTTTGGGCAGCGAGCATCAAGGCGGTCACGCCGTCGGAGGCTGCCTTATTTGGGTCTGCCTTCGCCTCGAGCAGGACGAGAACAACCTGCTCGTGGCCATATTGGGCAGCGATCATCAAGGCGGCGAACCCGTCGTTGTCCTGAGCGTTCACGGCTGCGCCCGACTCGAGCAGGACGAGAGCAACCTGCTCGTGGCCATCTTGGGCAGCAAACATGAGCGCTGTCCAACCGTCTTCCATGGTTTGGTCAACGGCTGCCCCCGCCTCGAGCAGGACGAGAGCAACCTGATTGTGGCCATCTTGGGCAGCTACCATCAAGGCGGTTCTGCCGTCATTGTTCTGAGCGTTCACGGCGGCGCCCGCCTCGAGCAGGACGTGAGCAACCTGCTCGTGGCCATCTTGGGCAGCCCACATCAAGGCGGTCCAGCCGGCGTTGTCCTGAGCGCTCACGACGGCGCC
>PJAB01001083.1:0-17483 GCA_002887195.1 Chrysochromulina parva
ACGCGCCCGCGTCACAAGCCGCCAAAGTGGCGGACGCGACCAAAGGGCCCGACGCGGTGCTCGCACTGACGCTCGGCCGGTACACGGACGCGAGGCCGATCTGGCGGTAAACACTTACGAGTACTAGGATTCGAAGTTACCGCACTTCCGCGCCCAACCCATGCCATACGACCGATCAGCTGAAGGGGGGCGGGGGGGGGAGGGTAACAAGATTTTTGGATGGAAATTTTCCTCCCTTCCTACATGGTACCGGCGCGTCGCGCGGGCGTGTTTCCTCAGACCTTCAGCGCCTGGCGGACAGCGCTGCGGTGGGCGCTGTGCCCATGGGCGCTGTGATGGGCGTCAACGCGACCGCGCTCGTGCGCTTGTGGGTGCTCACCACAGCGCCGGTCCCAGCGCCCAACACAGCGGCGGGTGCGTGCAGTGATGACGCGGCTGTGCAGCTGTGGACAGGCCGAATAAGCGCCGTGATGAGCGCCGCCGACGACGTCACTGCACGCACAGCTGCTGCCGCCGCCGCTCTCGCCCCCGCCGCCACCGCCGCTCCCCCCCCCTCCGCGCCCGCGATGGCGCTCTCCCACCTTGTCGCGACAAGTTGTGGCCCCGCCGCTCGCACCCCCGCCGCGCTGTGCGTCAGTCCGGAGGGCGAGCGGGCGCTGCTCGGCCACCGCCGCGGTGCGATCTCGGTGATCTCGATGATCTCGAGCCTCGAGATCGGATCTCGTTAGGGAGGCTCGAGGGCGGGTTGAGCTCCGTCGTGGGCGGGGGCGGTACGGGCGCGCTGCTCTGGCCGCCCCGAAAGAGGCCGAGCATCACGAGGAGCAGCACGAGCGCGCACCCGTAGATGCGTAAGCGACGGCCGGGCGGGGGTGCCTTCTTGTCGAGGAGGCCTCCATTCTCCTCGGAGTCGAGGGACGCGAGCCGGCGGTTCGCGGGCGTCATGCTGATGCCGGTGGTGGAGGCCGTCTCGAGGTTCGAGAGGATGAGCCGCGCGTGCACCGGCTTCAGCCCCGCGGTCAACAGGTCCTGCATCGTCGCCTCGCCAAGCAGCTCGAGCGTCGTCAGACCGGCTGCGTCGAGCTGCGCGCTGCAGTGCTCGAGGCCCACACTGCGCAGAAACGAGGCGACCTTGTCGCCGCCGTCGATCGCCGATGCGCCGGATGAGAGGCTGCCGTACTCCTGCTTGCTCCCAAGATTGCTGATGATCAGCTTCGCATGCACCGGACGCACGCCGGAGTCGACGAGCTCCTCGTACTGCGCGTTCCGCAGCGCCTCCATGGACGTGTAGAAGCCATTGTGCACCACCGCCTGGATGCAAGACTCGAGCCCAATCTCCGACAGGAAGGCCTCGACCTCGGCCGTGCCCGACATGGTCAGTAGAGGCACAAAACTCCGTTTTCACACTACCGCGTGTGTGTGAACGCTCACTGCTAGGCAGCCGTCGCACCTTTCGATGATCCCCCAGTAGGTGGAATGAACCACGCAATTCATTCCCAGCGCTCCCAGCTGATTTCTCGGAGTACATGTACCGTCCGTCAAAACTTCTCTCCCCGAACGCGCACGGGGTCGTCAATGTCGACGTACGTGGCCGAGTGCCTCTGCAAGGCCTGCGCCGTTGAGCTCACGGGCGAGCCGGGATGGGCGTGCTACTGTCACTGCTCTCAGTGCCGGCGCGCCCTTTCGGCCGATTACGCCACGCTCGTCGGGGCGGATCCCGACAAAATCAAAGTCACACGTGGTGAGTTTCGCTCGTACAGCACTGGAAAGGAGGAGCGTTACAGGTGCGCTAAGTCATCGTGAACCCCTGGTGCATCCGTGGCCGTGGCTCCATGCAGCCCCTGCCAAGCTCACCAAATTTTGTCGTTTCCCGTGACTGCTCACTCGCCACTCTCGCAGCTGCCCGACGTGCTCGGCCACGGTGTTTGCCGACCTTCACCATCTGAAGCAGCGTGCCATCTACAACTCCATGTTCACGACTCCAAACCACGGCCCCGACGGCAAGATCGCCGACGGCCCGTTCAAGCCTGCCCTGCACATCTTTTACACCAGCGGCATTACCAAGGTGACCGACGGCCTCCCCAAGTACGAAGCGCTCCCAGCGGCCTTCGGTGGCAACGACAAGCAGGTCAACGAGGACGGGACGCCGAAGGAGTGATCTAGGGGTCCACGAAATCGGGTCGATGAAGATGCTGCCGTGGGGGGCAGGGGGGGGGGGTTACGCGATCGTCCGACCGACCCTGGTCAGTCGAGATGCGCAACTGAGCATCGTGGCCCGACGGACTCGGCCTGTACCAGCCGCGCTACGGGTAGCTGCGCTCTCTGTGCTAGGCCCGAGGGTGTTTCCGATTTGCAAGTGGGTTGTACGGTACTCTCGGTATGGCTACTACGTGACCGCCACACGCCGTGTGTACTCATCGACACTCCACATACCCTACCGCCCGCGGCGCCGGGGCGGGCGCGCGCACACGGCGGACACGCACCGCGTGCACGTGACCACGCGTCGAACCACGCGAGTCCGGCCCGACCATGGTTGCACGGTAGACGGTTCCACACGCCACCGAGGCAGCGCGGCACAGTCACCGCGCGACCGCAGCCCGACCCTCGCCCGTCAGCGCGGCAACACCCGGTACGCTGCAATCGAATGATTCGGGATGGTTATGGTACAAGGGGCACGAGCACGCTCACAGATCACGGAGAGCCCAGCCCCAGAGGCAGAGGTGCCACACGAGGAGCCACGTGGAGCATGGCATGCGCCGTGGTGAGCACTTGCATGCACGTGGAGCCACGTGGAACATGAAATGCGCCGTGGTGAGCACTTGCATGCAGGTGGAGCATGGCCATGCGGTACACGAAGGAACGCCGAACGCCGAACGTCGAACGCTAACGAGCCACTTCAAATGGTACACGTCGCAAGTGATGTGATGCGACCGGAGGCCGACCCCAAAAGGGCGCTCAGCACGGCGCGTGGGCCCGACCCAAAGGGGCGCTCAGCACGGCGCTCAGCTCACGGGCTGAAGCCATCGAAGTCCGGCAGCGCGATCTCGTGCGCGATCTCGGGTGCACGCCTCCTCCGCTTCTGAAGGGCGGGTGAACGATCGCGGGGGCTGTCGCGGGGGCTGTCGTCAAGGGGGCTGTCGTTGCCGAGCCACCCCTCGCGCCGTGCTGAGCGCCCCAGCTGCCATGGAACGTCTGCCTTGGCGACCTTGGCGGGTCCGCGGCGGGAACCACGCTTAATTCCCGCGCTGCTGCTGCCGCTGCTGCCGCCGCTGCTGCTGCTGCCGCCGCTGCTGCTGCTGCCGCTGCTGCCGCCGCTGCTGCCGCTGCTGCCGCTGCTGGTGCTGCTGCCGCCGCTGCTGCCGCTGCTGCCGCTGCTGGTGCTGCTGCTGGTGCTGGTGCTGCCTTGGACCGGCGCCGTGATGAGCGCCGAGGGCTTCGGCGTCGTGGCGGCCGCGATGCTGTGAAGGTAGCGTCGCGAGGCCACATCCTCAGCCTGTCGGGCCGCGAGGGTCGAAAGGACATTGGACTGCCACGTACTGCCGGGGCGTGCAGCTGCGTGGGCATTCTCCAACGTCATTGTCTTGAAGACGGCCCTGTGGAAAGCCGAGACGCTCTGCCGGACCGCCGCCGTCGACGACGACGACGACGCCGAGGGGGACTCGGAGGGGGCCTTGGAGGGGGCCTCGGAGGGACTGGACTTGACTGGACTTGACTTGGAAGGGGCCTTGGAGGCGGACGAGAGGAAGGGTGGTGCTGGCAGGGCGCTCACGTCGGCACCCGTGAGCATGCGCTCAAGGAGTTGTTCCTCTGGCACGGAGCCGAGGAGCTCGTCGGCGTGCCACCAGCGCAGCTCGCGGGAAGCGTGCTCCTCCGAGGTGGCGTCCACCGAAGAGACCATCGCTGAGGGCAGGTACTCCACTTTGAGGAAGTAGCAGACGTACCTGCCTTGCCGGTTGAGGATGCGCACCGTGGACGACGTCCGCAGGCTCGAGGCGATGCCCTCCACGTCGCCGAAGAGGAAGCCTGCGAGAGCGGAGCGGAGCGGTTAGGCCATGGGGCGACGAGTGCGTGGCTCGGGCGCGCGGGCGGCGCGAATCATCTCTGGCAGTTGGACGGCACGCGAGGGAGTGGCGCGCACCCGTCTCCTCGCAGAGCTCGCGCGCGGCCGTGAAGAAGGCGTCATTGTCGCCCTCCTCACGCCGGCCGCCGAAATCGCTCAGCTTGCCCGCCCGCGTGCCGTTCGTCAAGCCCTGCAGCAGGAAGTGGATGCCTCGCCCGGGAAGGTCGACGTACGGCACGACGCCCGCACCGGCGATGGAGACGCCGGAGATGACGTGGCCCGAGGGCCTCCCGGGGCGGTTCCCGCCGGGTACGGGCACCAAAGCGCCCGTCCACTCAGGGAGCAGCGCCAGCAACAGTTGGGCGCGATAGAGAGGGTGCAGCATCTTTCCGACCGGCTGCTTCGAAAGGTCCGGGCAACTTGGGTGCAACTTGGATGGGTCGTTGATGAAAGTCCAAATTCGGCACCTTGATGCAAGGAATCTGAGCGCGGCAAAGCAAGTTCGAAAAGGGGGTTGCCGCAGCCGGCGCTGTGAAGTGTACAGTCACGCTGCATGACGCTGTCTGATGCGCGAGCGTGTCGCACGTGCTACACGGCTTGCGAGTTCGAGGGAGCTCGAGGGAGGATGGTGCATCGAGGTCCAGGGAGAGCCATGGCCCATGTGCATGCACGCATGCACGCATGCAACCATTATAACTCCATTCTCCAATCACTATTTCCCAGGGCTTCAGCTTCAGTTTGCAGTTCGGAAATGCGGCATGGAGCGTCTTGGAACCTTTGCGTCTGTCTGAGCGTCGTCGCCACATTGCGCGCGACTGTGACTCCCATCCGGCCGAGCGCGAGATGGTTCGCTTCCCACATGAATGGGCGTTCACACTCGACGGACGCCGCCTCGATGCCTAGGAGAGCCCAGCTGACCACCACGAGGAGTGGCAAGGCCGACCAGCCATGGGTGGCGAGGGCATCGAGGTGCCATGCGAGCAGGTAGAGCACGAGCAGCGTGCGTAGGTGGACGACGTAGACGAACGGCAACGGCGTCGCATTGATGCGCTCCATGACTCCCCATGCGGCCGTGAGACCGTCGATGTAACCGTTGATCTGGTGATACGCGCTCGCTCGAATCGTGGGCTCAAGCTCGAGCTCGACCGCCGCGCGCAACGCGAGCGAGCGCAGTCGGTTGAGCACGAGCACGGGGGCCGCGTCTCCATTGGCCGATAGGAGCTCATCAGCTGCGGCTTCGTCGAGAAGCGTGCCGATCTCGAGACGTTGGTGCGCCCTGCGCCTCTCTGGCTGCCAGCCTTGGCGCGTGGGTGGGCGCAGGAAGTTCTTGACCACCAGCGGGTAGAGGCAGATCCACCGAGCAAGGCTGTCGACCAGCTCAGGGTGGCTCGCGCACACGACCAGTGCTATGGACGACAGCGTGCGGCACGTCCCAACCACCCGACCCGCTGCAGCGCGCGCGTCCCAGTAGCGAACGGCAGCGCGGCCGAGACGGAAGACGAGCAGCAAGGAGACGGGCGTGAGCAGCGGCTTGATGAGGTCATCGAGTGGCAGCATCAGGGCTCGCATGTTCTCGGAGGCGGAGAAGATGGCTCCCCACAGGACCCCCCACACGAAGAAGCCAAGGACTGGCGGCAGCACATCGGGCAAGTTGCGTCCGCGGCAGCGAAAGATGAGTAGGTAAGAGTGCGGGTCGTACGTTGCGATATTCTGATCGCAGAGGGTGAGCGCGTCAAGGCGAGCCGGAAAAAGGACAGCATCGAGCAGCGCAGTCAATCCCGGTGCACCTGCGCGACTGCTCGTTGCCACAGCTGGAGTCGGCGCAAGATTTACGACGTTACTCCCCAGTGGATTGTCCACGGAAAATTCGCCCGGCCCTGTCGAGGATGTGGTTGCGATGGTCATTGGCCGGCCGCCTCGTTGACGTGCCGCGTGCGTGCGAGCGTGCGTGCTCGTGCGTCGCGTCCGCGCGTGCAACTCGCGAGCTAGAGGTTGCAGAGTTTGCGGATTTGATTTTTTCTCGGGATTCTAGATGCCGTCTGCTTCGTCAAGATCTTCACGCGAAAACGCGTGGGAACACTCGAGCTCAACGCCGTTCGCTCCTCTCACGAGTTCATGTGCGCAGCCATTCATGTGCTCGACGACGCTGGGAACCGCCGTCCCGCCTCCGAAGCGGCGTCGAGCAGCGCGTGTGCCCCGAGCTTGGACCCACCGTGGCCCTCTGGGCTGGCGCTCTACCTCGAAGTCCTCGACGGACCGGCGTGCGAGAGGCTCGAGGCGTACATTGGCGAGCTCTTCGAGCGGGCGCGGGCGGGCGGGCTCGGTGCCTCGTACGTGCCCAAGCCTCAGCAGTGGGAGGCGACCGGGCAGGGTCGGGCGACGCTCCACTTTGGCGCTCTCGTCAAGTACAACAAGGTGCTCTGGGGCGCCGCCGGCGTGGCGCCCGTGCCCGAGGAGCTCGAGCGCGTGCTGGATGTGCTGGGCGCTGCGGGCCTCTTTGACGCCGCGCAGCGGCCGGATACGTGCTGCATCAATTGCTACGAGGCCGGCACGTGGATCCCGCCGCACGTCGACAGCGACGCCTTCGCCCGCCCATTCTTCACACTTAGCCTCCTCTCAACACAGGAGACGGTCTTCGGCGAGGCGTTGGCGGGCGGCGAAGGTAGCTGGGACGGCGGCGCGCGCATCGCGCTGCCGCGCGGCTCGGTGCTCCGCGTGGACGGCGTCGCCGGTGGCCCGCACGTCCTCCACGCCGTCGTGCGCTGCTCCGCGCCGCGGTACAGCCTCGTCTTCCGTCGCCTGTCCATCGCGAGCCGAGCGCACCTCGAGGCGTTGCAGGCAGCCGGCGAGGCGCATGCATCGGCACGACGCGAGCGGCGGCTGGCGCTGAAGCAGAGCAAGGGGCGGAAGGCCAAGATGGAGGAGAGCATTCTCTTGGAGCTCGCGCCGCCGCAGCGGGGGGAAGGCGAGCAGGAGCGTGATTGCGATGGTCATCAAGAGGTTGATTGCGATGGTCATCAAGGGGAAGGCGAGCAGGAGCAGTGGCGTCGCGAGCATGATGATGATGATGATGATCATTGGACGAGGATGGAGGTTACCTCACCGGTAGCGCTGGCGAGCTGCAGAGAGTGTGGGGCTTCGGAGAGTGGAGTACACACGCGTTGTAGCGGTGCGCATTGACCGAGTGCGTTTCCGAATGAAACCCACACAGACATTATAACAGCGGACGTGCCGACTTGGCGCGCGGTCCGCGCGGGACGTGCGGTCATTGCGTGCGGTCCCCATGGCGGTTGGGCGGTTGGCGGATGACGCACCCGCCACCCCGTGGCGGTTTGACGACGCCGTCGCGAGTAAATTATTTTCGTGACTGTCACGGCCGGCTCGTGATGGCTTTCGCATGTGACAGGACCCACACCGCCGCCCCGCCGCTCGTCGCCGCCGGGGCCGCCTACGCCCGGCCCGGTGCTCACAGCTCACGACGTTGCTTGCGCCCTTCCTCTCATTCGGTTACTTTTGTGAGTGCGGCGGCCTGCGGCGGGCTGTCGTTCGAGGCTGTCGTGTCCCTGACTCCCTGTCGCGTACGAGTACACGGTAATGCACGCACGATCTCGCCTGTGACGGCGGCTCTTCCGTCATCTAGCGCCCGTAAAAGACTGGGCTCACAGCCGTTTCACACAGGAGCTGATGCATGCGCGAGAAATTCGTCCACGACCTTCCCTGTTTTTGCGACGGGCTGTCTGTCGTGTCGACGGTGCATGTATCCGGATAGGAATACCGATCTCGCCTCCTGCGCCTGAGACGTTTGTACGTCGGCGCAAAGGCGGCATGCCTTCAAGGATCCGATCATATCTTGGTCATGCACAAGTAAGGCATCAAGCCATAGGCATCTTGCGACTAGTGCTTTTGTGCCTCGCCCAAACGCCCGCGCTGGCCCAATTGATTGCGAATGGGACTGCAAACGCGACTGCAGAGTGCAGGTGCACAAACGTGTGCACGGGCCAAGGCACGGGCGCTCCGCAGTATGCCGTTGATGGTGAGTGTGACGATGGCGGCCCGGGCGCCGAATACGGCCTGTGCGAGTACGGCTCCGACTGCCTTGACTGCGGCGGGCCTCGCTGCGGCAACTCTACTAGCTTGAGTACTTCTTATTCGTATGACTACGAAGGCGGCCCCCCCTTTCCTCCTCTGCCCCCCCTCGACCCCCCTTCGCCCTCTATGCCGCCGCTGCCGCCCGGGTGCACCTGCAACAGCTCATGCGTGGGAAACCCCGAGTACTCTGGTGATGGCGTGTGCGACGATGGTGGGCCGGGCGCCGATTTCAATGAGTGCGCGTATGCCACCGACTGCCTGGACTGCGGCCCAGACTGCCTTGGCTTGCCCGCAGCACCGGCTCCAGGAGCGCCAGCCCCGAGCCCTTCTCCGCTTCGGACGACGTCTCCGCCGCCTTCCATGGTCGTCGAGGGCTCCTTTCCTTCACCGCCCTGGCGCCCCTCGGGTTTCGTACAAGCTCCGTCCTCGTTACCCTTGATGGCGGTGGGTGCTCTGGCGGGCTTGGGGATCCTCGCAGCCCTCTTCGGCTGCCGCTGGTGTGCACGCAAGATGCCGCCCTCGTGCTACGCAAGATGCCGCCCGCGCAAGAAGGGCAATGACCCTTTGGGCAATGAGCCCGAGTTTGCGGGCACGGCCTCCCTCGTTTTCGGAGGCCGTGGAGCGCAAATGTCCTCGTCCAACTCGTCCAAGTGGAAGGTGGACGAAGATGATGGGCTTTGATCCCATTAATCTGATAATCTCCGATTCATCTCCGACTTAATGACGATTCTTCCAAGTGGAAGGTGATTGGTGGACGTTGATCATGGGACGTACTTGATCGCGCAGAGTGCTTGATCGCTGCCGACGAGTGCCCCTGTGCCGTGGAGGGACCCCGAGAGGGGGGGGGGGCGACGTTGATCGGACCGATGCGCAGAGTGCTTGTTCGCTGCCGACGAGTGCCCCTGTGCCGTGGAGGGACCCCGAGGGGGGGGCGAGCCCCTAATTGCGGTTGAGGAGTCGATGGAGCTTAAATGTCGGCGTATTTCAATGTTGGGTGGAGCTGAAGAGCTGACCTTTTTATGGCTGTTCGCCCTTAGCTCGCGGGTCGGCACGGTCGGCATCCCCTCACTTCGACCGTCCAGGATGGACCTGCGCCTGATCGTGAAGCCCAACGGCGAGCTCCGCACGTGGCCTCATCACCTGCCGGAGAAGCCGATCGGTCTCACCGCCGATCCGGTGTGGCCCGCCTTGAAAGCGATAGATCGGGCGAACTTCAACGCGTTGCTGCCCGAGGAGCTGCGGCATCGGCGGCCGCCGCCCAAGCGAGAGGCGCACGAGCCGGTGCGGCCGCAGTCGGCGCATGCGCGCCCTCTGCTCGATGACGCGGGTCGCAGGGCTGCGCTCGCGGCCTCGATGCTCTCCAAGCGCCTCGCGGGCGGCGAGGTGGGACGGAAGGCGAAGGATTGGGAGGAGGTCGTGTCCGCAATCGGCAGACCGCAGCCGGGCGGCGCGACGTGGCGCCGTGGACCACGCCCGCAGTCCGCCCCCGACGCCTGCCGCTCCGTGAGCGCCGTGCCCGGCGAGGACTCGGCGACGAGAGCCGAGATGGTGCCCGACGACGCGACGCATCCGACGGCCGCCGCCGCCATCACCGCCGTCCCTCCCGTATGGGACGAGCGCTTTCTGCAGAGCAGCAGCGAGAATCTGCGCCAGTCTGAGCGCCAGAGTCTTGGCCGCGCGCATGCCTCGCTGCGCCCATCGCGCCCCACCTCCGCGCGCTCGCGGCCTGCCTCGGCACGCCCTGCCTCGGCACGCCCTGCCTCGTCACACGCGATTTCGTCACACGCGAATGGCGCCGCTCGGTGGGCGTCGGCGGAGGAGGCGAGGCAGGCGGCGCTCGAGGTGGCGCTCGAGCGGGTGGCCGCCAACCCCCTAGCCCAGCCCCCCTCCTCCGGCGTCCAAGTCGCCAAGCAGCGCCGGCTTGCACGGATCGCAGCGCGCGCGGCGCGGCAGTCGATGCCGCCGCCCACGTCGCTCCCCTCGGCGGATGGCGCCCTCATTAAGATGATCCCCGCGGCGGGTGGCGCCCTCATCACGCCTCATCAGGCCGTCATCACGGTCGAGCCAGCGCATGCATGCGCTCATCACGGCGCGCATGCATTCGCTCCTCACGGCGCGCAGCAGTCGAGTCTGACGGATCGCAACGCGCACGTGGCGGCCGCCAGTGTCGCGCCCACCGCCCAGTGCACGGCCGCCAGTGTCGCGCCCACCGCCCGCCCCGCCACGGCGACCGACGACGACGAAGTCGACTCGGGAGCGTACCAGACGGCGCACCAGACGGCGTACCAGACGGCGCACCAGACGGCGTACCAGACGGCGCACCAGACGGCGTACCAGACGGCGCACCAGACGGCGCACCAGACGGCGCCCGAGACGGCGCCCGAGATGGCGCCCCCGCCCGCCTCGATTCGGTTCGCGTGGGAGCATCCGCAGCGACTCCTCCGTGGCCTTGCCCAGGCTCAGTTCAGTTGGGGCCCGGACGAGCAAAAGGCGCTCGAGCAGTACGCGATCTCCCGTGATCTCCATCGATCTCCCGTGATCACCCTTGATCTCCATCGAGCTCCCTTGAGCTCCCTTGATCTCCCTTGCCTTGCCTTGCATGCAAGTGCTCATCACGGCGCGTCAACCCTCCCACTCCCACAGGTACATGGCACGTGTCCTTCCAGACGCCGCCCCCGCCCCGCCCCCCGCCTCGCATGCAAGTGCTCAGCACGGCGCGCAGCCGCCCCCGTACACACCGTCGTCCTCTGCGATGGACGCCCACGACGGCGCCGCGGCGCTGCTCTTCCACCGGGCCACGCTCGCCGAGCAAGCGTCCTTTTACTCGGCTACGTCGGCCATCGACGACGACGGCGCCCACGACAGCGCCATTCCGGCGGCGGCGGCGCAGGCGGCGGGCGGTGGGCGGGTGGGCGCCGTCGTGGGCACCGAGCCCGCGCCGTTGCGGTACGATTCGATCGAGGGCGCGCCCACGACGGCGCCGCCCACGACGGCGCCCACGACGGCGCCCGCCTTACCGATAGGCGACCGTTGGGCGGCATGGGGGAATCGCGGCGGCGGCGAGGAGCCACCCGCATGGCCTCGTCCGCCCTCGATGGCGCAGGCGGAGGCGCAGCGGGAGGCGGAGAGGGAGGAGAGCGCCCAGCTCGGCGCGATGCGCGAGTCGCTCTTCCCACACCCGAGCGCGCTCGCTGCGAGTGGGCGGTGCAGCCCGATGACGCCCACGGCGACGCCCATGGGCGGGGCGCGCCGTGCCGAGCAGCCGTTGACGCGCTCGGCCGACTGGTGGGGCGGTGGGGCGGCGGGGGAGGAGACGCCGGTGTGGCTGCAGAAGCTCAAGGAAGGGCTGGTGCCTTCCGAGGTGCGCCCACGACGGCGCGCTGATTAGTGCCCACGACGGCGCTTTACAAGTGCCCCTCGACGTCGCCTTGCATGCAAGTGCCCACCAGAGCGCGACCACCCCCCCCCCTTCCCCACAGGTGCCTTCCCAAGTGTCGCTGTACTACCACGCCGCACCGCACGCGATCGAGGTGCTCACCACGGCGCCCCGCGCTCGCAGTCCCCCCGCGCATGCCAGTGCTCACCACGGCGCCACCCCCCTCCCGCCCAGGTGCGCCCTGCGCACGTGGTGTCCGACGACCGGCCCCAACTCCCTCATTGGGTCCGTCGTCTCGCCGAGTCCGAGGCCGAGCAACGCCGAAGGCAATGGGCGCTCGCATTGCGACAGGAGCTTGGGGCGCGGCAGGTGCGATCTCCCTTGATGGCCCTTGATGAGCCCTTGATTGACCTTGATTGACCTTGATTGACCTTGATGAGCCTTGATGAGCCTTGATGGCAGGAGGGCGTCGCGCCCGCGCCACGTGTCACCTTGATTGCCCTTGATTGCCCTTGATTGACCTTGTTGAGCCTTGATGAGCCTTGATGAGCCTTGATGAGCCTTGATGGCAGGAGGGCGTCGCGCCCGCGCCACGTGTCACCTTCCTCACGGGCGCCTCCCGCCTCAAGCCCGAGAGGACGCGGCGCTCAACACGGCGCCCATCGGGGAGCGAGCGGCTCGGGATGCGGGTGGCGCTCGACACGGCGCCAGCAGACGCGCTCCATGTGGGCGCCGTCCCGAGCGCCTCCTCGCGCGTGCGCTGGGCGCGCGCCGTCCCGAGCGCCGAGGACGACGCGGGCGAGGCGCGAGCTCACGACGAGGAGCGATCTCGCCCGAGCTCGCCCAGATTCGATCTCGGAGCGGCCGCGGACCAATTAACGAACCGCGAGGCCGCCGATCTCGTGCGCCAGATGCTCGGCTCGATGGCCGATGAGGACGAGCGGGTGCAGCTCCTTTTCTGCGCTCTCCAGTGTGTGCTCGAGGTCGAGGTCGAGAAGGTGCCTCTCTGATGAGCGCTGATGGCGTCCATCATCAGCTCTGATGGCCTCTCTGATGAGCGCTGATGGCGTCCATCATCAGCTCTGATGGCCTCTCTGATGAGCGCTCTGATGGCCTCTCTGATGAGCGCTCTGAGGGCCTCTCTGATGCCCACACCCGTATGCCATAGGTACTCGCACATGGGCATGCGCTGAGTGAAGTCAACCTGCTGCTGCTGCGCGGCATGGCGGCCTTCGAGGCAGTCTGCGACGGCAAGGTGCGCGCGCTCACCACGGCGCGCGTCGCCCCAACCCAAATGCGGCCTGATGCCATATCTCCATATTTGGCAGGTGCTCAGTGTCGAGCAGTTCAAGGCACTCGACGAGTCCGAGTCCCTCTGGCGGCCGTACGGCGAGCGCGCGCTGCTGGCCGTCGCCCACCTCGACCATGCCATCCCGGGCTACTGGACCCAAAAGCTACGCGATCGTTTCTATGTCAAGCGGCGCAATCAGAAGGTGGAGATTAAGGTGGAGGCGCTCTGCCAGGTGCGATCTCCCTTGATGGCCCTTGACTGCCCTTGATGAGCCTGACGATCAAGGACGAGGCGCTCTACCAGAATGTGGATGAGATCGCAAAGCTCGAGCATCTCCCTTGATCTCCCTTGATCTCCCTACCAGAATGTGGATGAGATCGCAAAGCTCGAGCATCTCCATTGATCTCCCTTGATCTCCCTACCAGAATGTGGATGAGATCGCAAAGCTCGAGCATCTCCATTGATCTCCCTTGATCTCCCTTGATCTCCCTACCAGAATGTGGACGAGATCGCAAAGCTCGAGCACGGCAAGATGCTCAAAGTGTGGACCCGGCAGGCCCAGTGCAAGCGCCAGATCGCGCAGTGGAAGGCCAATCTGGACCGCGAGGTCAAAGGAGCGGTTACAGCCCTCAAGCAGGCAGGCAAGGACCCCTTCGAGCTCCTCGTGCGCCCAGGTGCGATCTCCCCACATCTCCCCACACCTCCCCACACCTCCCCACACCGCCCCACATCTCCCCACATCTCCCCACATCTCCCCACAGATCTCCTCGAGGGCTACCTGAGGCTCATCGACTCCGTCCCCGCCGAGACCGCCGAAAAGGTCCGCGTACCATGCGGAGCTGCCTCAGAATGCCTCAGATGCCTCGGAGCTGCCTCAGAATGAATCGGACTGCCTCGGAGTGCCTCAGAATGCCTCTCTGATGACCGCATGATTGCGCTGTTCTGGCTGCGCAGGTGCGGAATGGGCACGCATTCTCGGCGGCGGAGATTGATGATCTCCGACAGCGCGCAGCGCTCGCGCGCGGCGAGCTGCCGAAACCTGCGCCATCGTGGGCACCTGCGCCGCCCGGCGCCGAGCCGCTCGACACGACGCGCACGGACCGCGTCCTTCAGCCGGTCGCCCACGACGGCGCCGTTGCCCACGACGGCGCCGGAGCCCACGACGGCGCGCTCTCCACGGAGCCCGGGCGGAGGCCGAGCCCCCGCTACCTGCAGCGAGGGATTTCGACCGAGGTGCCGCCGCCGCCGCGGATGGCGATGGCGCGCGGCCTGGCCGCGCGCCGCATCACCGCGCACCAGCCTCGCCAGTTTGCGGAAGGGGTTCTGCGCCGCGTCTTCGACCCGAAGCGCAAGCGAGAGACATTTGGCGAGAGGATGGTGGATAGGGAGGCGGCAGGCCTGCTGAACGAGCGAGGCCGCGAATTTGATTCTTAGGGGGCAGGTTGAGCCGACCCTTTGCGCCCGGTTTCGATGGACTGTGAAGTCGAAAAGTTCGTTCGCAACAATTTGCGCAGATCCAACGCAGATAGAGCTATTCTCTCTGTGCGATCGCTGCCCACCTTCGCCTCGGCCCGCGCCGTCGCGCGTGCCTGTGGACGCCACGCGCCTCGCGTCTGACGCCAGCCGCGGCTGCGTACGGCGCGGCTCCTGGCGACTCGCACTGCCGCACAGCGGCGGCAGCGCTGTCGGCTCGAGGAGTGCGGGCTCCGGACGGCTCGGCCATCGAGAATCTCTGCGATGCGCATGCGGCTGCTGCCTCTGGCCGCGCGGCTGCCTGGTGGATCGGGCAGCCTGCGCCCACGTCGCTCACCCTCCGAGCCTTGTGCGTGCTCCGCAGGTCACAAATGGCTGCCTCGATGATGATGATGGCTCCGATGGCGTTCAACGCCCCCGCTCTCGCTGCCAGCCGCGTCGCGCCGTCGGTCGCCATGTCGGCGATCACGCCGGGTGACGTTGGCACGACGCGCCCGCTCGGCGTGTACGACCCGCTCGGCCTGATGACCAAGATGCCCGACAAGTACCGCCGGTGGCAGGAGATGGAGATCAAGCACGGCCGCATCGCCATGGCGGCGACGCTGCACGTGATTCTGACCACCGGCGGCGTCCGCTGGCCGGGCTACCTGTCGTTCGCCGAGGACATCAAGTTCTCGGACATGCCGGGCGGCACCATTGCCTCGTGGGCGGCGCTCCCCAACCTCGCGTGGGCGCAGATTGTGCTCATCGTCGCGCTGTTCGACAACTCGGTCTTGGCTCAGCGGCCCGATAAGGCTCCCGGCGACGTGATCCCTTTCTTCTGGGCTCGCTACCCCGACGTGCCCGGCTTCGCCGGCAAGGAGTTCAAGCTCAACGCCGAGCGCAACAACGGCCGCGCCGCGATGATGGGCATCACGGGCATGGGGATCCACGAGTCACTCACGGGCAACCCGGTGTGGCCCATCCCGATCCCGCCCCAGCCCGTGCTCGATGCGGCGCTCGACGACGTGGAGAAGGGGCCCGCCCGTGTGGGCTCCTTCGTGCTCGTGTCGCTCGGCATGGCCTTTGCCGGCATCACCGCCGCCATCCCTGAGCTGACCTACAAGAAGTCGATGGGCAAGTAAGTCACGTGCCCATATTTGGGGGGTAGAGACTACGATGTCCTCGCCAGGCGCGGTGGTGGCGGCGGGGGGCGTGGGGGAGCGGCTGGCGAGTGCGGCGTGGGCCGCGTATCGCCACCGCGCACAAGAGCAGGGGCGCTGGGGTGAGCACATGTGATGACCTCCGCTCTCATGTGCTGTCGCGCCGGTCCGCGGGCGACTTGGTGCCCGTGTGTGTGATCATGTGAGGCTGTGAGACCTGCGTGTCTGGTGTTCCCCTTATTGCAATTCGATCGTTTTGGCTCATCGCGATGATCAATGTTGCGGGGATAGTGCGCACTGACCACACTCCACACTGTGTGCCGGTCGCCCGCTCCCCACTGCACGCCGCTCCATCGTCCATGCGCGCGACCCACCGTGCGCGGCCGCCCGAGCCCCGCCCCGCGGCGCCCGACCCGCCGCGGCTCGGCGTCCTGGAGCAACTTGCGTTGAAGCATTATTATAGTGCTCGGTGCCTAGCAGTAGCGCTAGCCGGTGACCCCTACGACCCGGGCCTGCGGGTGCGGCGCTGCGCACACGTCACGCGCGGAACACGGCCCGCGGGGCTAGTATACTGTTTTAAAACACACGAGCCGGGCAGTGTCAGACCGGGTCACTCCGAGACCGTATCTAACAGAGTACGGCCCGGCACGACGCTGGAAAGGGTCCATGTGACCGGCCACACCGCAGCGCTCCAACGGCCCGTGGCGCTGGGTGGACTACCGCCGCGAGGCGGAGCTCCGGGGTTCGTCGCTCCGGGGTTCGTCGCTTAGGGTTTCGAGACGATGCCTACGGCCGCTGGCCGGATGCAGCGCTCGTGAAGCACGTAGCCGGCACTCGCCACGTGGGCGACGGTGCCGGGCGCCTTGTCGGGACTGGGCATCTCAAAGAGGGCGTCGTGGAATTTGGGGTCGAACTTCTCGTCCATTGGCCAGATCTTCTTCAGCCCGTGCTTTGAGAAGGCAGTCTGCAGCACCGTCTCCGTCATCACGACGCCCTCGTAGAGCGCCTTCAGCTGCGGATGCTCGTCGCTGGCGCGCAGCTCGGCGGGCACAGCGTCCTGCGCGAGCTTGAGGGTGTCGGCCACCCCGATGAGCTCCTTGGCGAACTTGCCCACCGCGAACTTGTGCGCCTCCTCCACGTCGATTTTGGCGCGCCGCCGCGCATTCTCCGCCTCCGCGAGAGAGCGCAGCACCTGGTCGTGCTTACCCTCGAGCTGCTGCTGGAGCTCGGCGATGCGCGCTTCGAGCTCTTTGGTGTAGTCCGCCGCTGCCGCGCCCTCCGCCCCAGGCTCCGCGGCGGCACCCTCGCTCGCTGCGCCTGCTCCATCCTTTGCCTTCGCATCGTCCGGCGGCGGCGGCTGCGCGGTGGACGAGAGCGCACGCGTCGCGCGGCGCACGGCGGTCAGCGACGATGACGCCGCGGTGACACGCGTGCGCAGCGGCGCATGATGCGCCGTGACACGCGTGGCGAGCGCGGCGGCTGGCTTGGACAGGAAATGGCCACGGTACATCGACCGACGCCGCGTCGACGTGTTCCGGTTTATTGCTGGGAAGGAAGAGAGTCGATGTGAACCAAGCATCAAAGATAAACTGTAACGTGCATGCCAATGTACTTCTTTCTAAGCAGACACATGTAGAGGAGCACCGGGCGCTACACGAGACAGGTGCACACATTTACACTTCTACATGGACCGCCCAAGGAAGGTGAGCGTGAGGCTTTCCATGAGAAGGTAGCTCGCCATGGTGAAGGGCGCGTTGCGCACGTACACCGGCAGCAGCCCCTTCCACAGCGCCAACGGTCCCTCGATGCGCACGATGCTCAACATACAACGAAGCATGTTTGGGTACGTGGGCGCCGTGACGGGCGTGAGGGCAGGACGCGCCATGATGAGGTCGTGATGAGCGGTAATGTGCTCGTTCATCATACGTGTCTTGGCGACGTCAAAAGGCGTGCCCGCCAGCGAAGTCATCACACCGCCGATCATCGCCGCCGCAAAGCGCGCTCGCAGTGAGTCCGTCTCACCCAACGCTCGCTGCACCACCTGGGGGGGAGGGG
>PJAB01001084.1:0-17478 GCA_002887195.1 Chrysochromulina parva
CGGCACGTCGGTGAACTCGGGCAGCGTCTCGCCGTCGAGCTTGGGCACCTGCATCAGGTACTGGAGGAGCGCGTAGAGCGACGGGAGCTGCTCCTCGCGCGTGACCAGGTCGACGAACTCGCAGGTCGCAGCAGTCGGCCTGGTTTTCGCGTTTTCGGCGTGCGCTGCAGCATCCGTTTGGTGCACCGCCGCTAACCGCCGTCCGGAGTCCGCACGTGGGCCGCGTTGTCGATGTGGGTTGGGAGTAAACGCCGTTGCAGACGCAAGATTAGCTGTTTTCATGTGAACACCGTGACGACACCGCGGCAGAAATGGACGACGAGGTCGCGCGCATGGCGCTTCGCGAGCGCAACCTCAGCCCGGAGCGGCTCAGCGAGACGACGCTCAAATCGCTGGACTCGTCATTGAAGAAGGTCACCGCGTTCCTAAAGAAGATCAAGGAGCGGCTCGGTGAGGAGACGCGAAAGCAGCTCCTCGAGGAGCTTCCGAAGCTCAATCTGTCCAAGTACGTTGAGGAGGTCGCGCTCGGCGTAAGCGAAGCGGAGCTCAAGCTCAAGGACCTTGCAGCCGCCGCGGAATTCTGCTCGGCGATGCACGTCGCATACGCACCGTTTGCGGCTGCGCTCGCGCCACATCTGCGCAAGAATGCGATGCTCACGCCGCCTCCGCCTGCCAAGCCAGGTGCGCCACCGACGGTGCCCGAGTCAGATTCGCAGCGTTCGTCGCGCCTCACCAAGAAGCGCGTCTCTCTACGGCTGATCTTCGAATTGCTGGCTCTCGGCGTCTTCACTGATGCCAGCCAGGCGCTCACGTGCTTGGTGGCGGTGGTCAAGGAGGAGGGACTGCCTAGCTCGGACGTGACGCCGACGCCGATGCCCAACCTCGCGGTCCTCTCATCGGTCGCGAAGGCCGTCTTGGCCGACCCGCTGCTCGCCTCGCCCGCTGTGCGCACCGCCGCCGCCGCCGCCAAGGATGGCGCGAGTGGTGCGGCGGCCAGCGGAGACGTCTCCGAAGCGGCGGCGACGAGCGCGGGCCCCTGCATGCTAAGCGAGGCTGAGCAGCGCAAGCTGCTCACGATCACGAACGACTACTTTATGGCCACGTGCAAGGCGGTGCAGGAGGGCTATGCGCACCTGCGCAACGTGGAGCGGGCTAACCAGCGCGCGCTGCTCGCTAAGGGCGACCTTACCGACGAGGCAGCTGCTGCGTACGAACGCGCGAAGAAGGCACACGAGCGGCTGATGGGCGGGTGCTCGACGCTCGCGGAGGCGCTGCTCCGACCGATGCCCGTGCTCGAGGAGGCGCCCGCCGCCGAGGAGGCTGCCAAGAAGGTCGACGTGACGCTGCACGGCGCGAGCGATGCGGCTGCCAAGGCTGATGATGTGTATGAGGACGCCGAGAGCCGCTCGTTTTACGAGCAGCTGCCCGACCTGCAGGCGGTGCTGCCCGCGGTGCTCTTCGCCGCGGACGGCGGCGGGCCCGCCGCCGCCGCCGAGAGCAAGGAGGCCATCGAGAGGCTGCTCGCCCAGATGCCGTCCCTCGCTGGCAAGGAGACGGTCGATGAGCTCGCCTCGGAGCTCGTCGTGGGACGGGTGCGGCTGCATGTGCGGGCGGCAGTGCGCGCGCTCTCGGCGCCGCCGCCGCCCTCGCCCGAGCTCGGACCGGTCCTGCTGCCCCGGTACGCGCGCCTCGCGGCCATCCTCGGCTCGTGCTTCAAGCCCATCGGCTCTGAGCTCGTTTCGGCCCTGATGGACGACTTGGACGAGGCCATCACCAGCTTTCCGAAGGCGCCGGCGCCCGCCAGCGGCAAAGGCGCCGGCGCCTCCGGAGCCAAAGGGAGCGGCGCGGGGAGCGGCACGACCAGCGGCGCGACCAGCGGCGCGGGCAGCAACGCGGGCAGTGGCGGCGGCGGCGGCGGCGGCGGCGTGGGCGGCGCCTCGGACCTTGGGCCCGCCCTTCTCACGGCGCGCTACATCGCCGAGCTGACCAAGTTCAGGTTGGTGACGGCGGCGCAGGTCTTCGGCATCCTCAAGAAGCTGCTCGACGACTTTGCGCCCGCGCGCGTGCAGCTCGCGTGCGAGCTACTCGACGGCTGCGGCAAGTTCCTGTACGCGAAGCCTGAGACGAACCAGCGATGCGAAGCGATGCTCGCACTGCTCGCGAAGCTCAAGACCGCGCACCGGTTGCCGTATGAGCTGAGCGCGGCCATCGACAATGCGCTGTGCGCGTGCCGACCGCCCGAGCGCCCTGCACTCATCGTCGATGAGAGACCCATGCTCGAGCGGTATGTCGAGTACCTGCTGCACCAGGAGCTACGTAAGGAGACCCTCGAGAAGGTGGTCAAGCAGCTGCGCAAGCTGCCATGGACGAGCCAGGCGGCGGAAGTGGAGCGTTGGGTGCTCACGGCGCTGCTGGATTGCGCACAGGTCAAGTACCACACAATCAACCTCGTGGCGTGCGTCATCTCGGCGCTCTACCGGTACCACGAAGGTGCGATGGTACGCGTGGTCGATGCGGCCATCGAGCGCGCGCGCTGCGCCGTCGACCGTAACGACTACCGCGACTGCCAGCGGCGCGTGTGCCTGATGAAGTTGCTCGGCGAGCTGTACAACTATCGGCTCCTCGACTCGTCCTCCATCTTTCGGATGTTGTACATGATCGTGCCCGTTGGCGCGGGCGTATGGGGTCAGGTGATACCGCTCACGCACGTGGCCGCGCATGAGGAGCTGCGCGACGCAACCAAAGCGCCGAGTGCGCGCCCGCGCCTGCACACGCGCGAGCCGATGGTGGACGGGCCCGACAACACCAGCCGCGTGCGCTGCGTGTGCGCGTTGCTCGATGCATGCGGCGGCTACTTCAACAAGGGCTCGGCTAAGCGCAAGCTCGATGTCTTCCTTGTGTACTTCAGCCGGTACCTCTTCTGCAAGGTGCTGATCGCCGACGTCGAGTTCATCCTGGGCGATACCCTCACGATGCTCCGGCCCAAGATGAGACGACCCGCCACGTATGCTGAAGCCTGCGAGGCGGTGGCCAAGCTCGAGGCGGCGCTTGCGACGGACCAGAAGTCCGGCGAGAGCCTCGCACACGAGCTTCTGCACGGGGGTGGTGCAGCGGGCGGTGCGGGCGGTGCGGGCGGCGCCTCCGGTGGCGCTGACGAGGATGACGAGGGCGATGACGAGGGCGGCGGCGCGGACGACGTGGACGTCGCCGACGAGGCCGAGGGCGACGGCGGCGACGACGTCGACGCGGAGCTTGCCGACGTTGAGAGGCAGCTGGCGGAGCTGAACGCGGAGGACGACGAGGCCGACGGGGCGGACAAGAGGCGCAAGGAGGAGGAGGAGGTGGTGGTCGTAGTGCGGCAGGAGCGGCGTGAGGCGTCCAAGGACGAGGAGGATGAGTTTGAAAAGGAGATGCAGAGCATGCTCGCGAGTGCGAAAGCGACCAAAGCAGCGACCGAGGCCAAGCCGCTGCCTGCCATCGGCGCCGTGCTGCGCGCAGGCACCGGCGCGTCGCGTGTCGCCTCCGCTGTCGCCGGGGTGCGCGGCGCGGGCGGCGCGGGCGCAGCGGGCGGCAGCGACGGCACGGGTGAGCTCACGTTGCGCGTCCTCGGGCGCGGCGCGAAGGCCCACAAGCTCGAAGTGAAGGAAGTGGTCGTGCCCATAAGCAACCCGCTCGCGCAGATGGTCATCAAGATGGATGAGGCCGCGCAGGAGGAACGCCAACGGCTCAAGCGCCAAACTCTGCAGCTGGCCGAGGATCACGAGGCCGCGCCGCGCGGCTACATTCCTCAAATCCGGCAGGACGCCGTCGACGCACAGGGCAAAGGGTGGAAGGCTACGGGGGCTGGCAACTATAATTGAGCCACCTCTTCCAAAGACATCGACCAGTGCTGCAGATGACGTGCCGCGGTGGCGCACGCGTGTGCGCCTGTTGTGTGCGCTCCGGCTGCACCGGCTCCCGGGGCAGCAGTCCTGCTACGTATGCGTCCCGATCCGTGGGAGTCCTTAGCGTGTCCCCGTCCGCCCGGGCCGCACTGACCACTGAGGCACTGTCCGGTCCCGACCTGTGCACCGTCGCTATTCGGCGTGCGCGGTCGTCGCGTGAGGTCCGGAAGGTGTGAATCTACACCTCGCAGGTGTGAATCCAAGGTCGGGTTCCCGTCTCCGGTCCGCAGGTCCCATGGGCATGTGGCCCGGGCCCCACGCGGGTCGCCGGGGTCGCCGGCTCGCGCGGTCGCGGCCGCCGGCATGTCGTGGTCGCGGCGCTTGCCGGCAGCCGGCGGGCGTGGTGTGTGTGTGTTGAGTGTGTGTGTTTTGTATGGGCGGAGTACAGTCTTTTAGACCTACCATCGCACACGAGACATGTGCACTCACAATCGTTGAAATTGCACCGCCACCCCTTGCTCACCATAGAGGCTCCGCGTCACGTAAAGGCCGATCGCACCAACCCCGACGAGCGACAGCTTGACAGACGCGCACCCCAACGAAGGTTCCTGCCCGCACGCTTCGAACAAGCTTGGCAGGATGTGATCATCGATGAGGTCCCACAACCCCACATACATCGTGAGCCCGGCAAACGTACCGACGAGCGCGCGCGTACAGCTCGAAAACGAAAAAGGCGGCGGTTGCAGGCAGTAACAGCAGCTGCGGTCATTCGCCTGATCCCAAGGGCCGGACGCCTCCTCCTTCTGACCCATCAAGTGCCGCGGCGAGAGCTCAGCTGGAAGTGCGGGTGGCAGCGGGGTAGCGTCTTCGCATGCGCTCGTGCCCTCGATGTCGTGATTGACTCGCACGAACGCCGAGCGGTCATAGAGGCTGCGCGTGGCAAATAGGCCTATGAGGCCGACAAGCAACATGCACATCTTGGCCCACCACTGGGCTGGTACCAGGTATGAGTCGAGTACGTCCCACCAGCCAATCCACAGCAGCGCGCCCGAAAAGATAGCGACGAGTGCCTCTGCAATCGTCGCCGCCTCCCCGCGCACGCCGCTGACTCTGACGCCGCTACTGCTGCGGTGCGATTTAAGCGATAAAAACCGCATGAGCGCGCCGCCCACGAGCCCGGCACAAAGCACGAACACGAGCATCGCGGGCCACGCGAAAGGCGGGAGCTCGTCCGCATGCTCGTGCTTTCTCATCCCTCGTGGGTAGACGGCGTGCTCGCGTGGCTAGAAAAGGAAACAATTCGTTTCTCAGAGAGGAAACCGAACACTTTTGTCGTCCCGAAGTGACGAACGCGCCCTGCTTCCTTCCTCCTTTTACATGTACATGTATCACTATTTTCAATCATTCCAACTCGTTCACGCAAACGCGTCTGTCGTGTTAACGTTCACAGGCATGGAGCGATTCCATGTTGGAGCGTTCCGGAGAGGAGCAATGACGGCACTGCGAACTTCTGGCACTGCAGCCGCACCCAATGGCAGCCTTGGCCTGCGCACAACGGGCCTGGATGGCAGCGGATCATCTGCATTCGACTACACCCCGTCCGCAAAGTGCGCTCCCGGCTACGCGGCTGCAAACATTGCAGAGAACGACAAGGAACCATCGCTAACTAGGCAGCCGAGCATCGGTCACCACTACGTCGTGCATCGGGATGAGTGCGAGGTGCTCTGCAGAAATCATCACGAGTGCGTCGCCGCAGAGTTTCATCACTGGGGACCACGGTCCCGCTTTAACCAGCGTGCAAGACTGCTCGCTAGGGCTACCAAGGTCAAAAACTGTGCGTCTCAAATCGGCTGCATACAGCGGTACAGTGATCTGAAGGTGCCGCTGCCGAAGGCGCTGCCGCTGCCGCCCGCACCGCCGACTCCGGCCTTGCCGACGTGTGTGCTGCACCGTGGCTGCTTGCAACGCGACTCCGCACCCGCCCCTGGGCGCGTGGATGTGATGCATCGGTGGGGTCCGACGTGGCCACCGGTCACGCCGCCGTCGTCAGTGCGCTGGACGACCAACGCGAGCCTGGTCGTCGTCTCTTACGATGCTCCGCTCGACTGGCTAGCGACGCTTCCCGGCGGCATCGCCGACCTGGTCTTCTATCAGAAGCACAACTACAGAGCAGGCTCCTTCCCCACGAATACGGCCAGGAAGGTGCTGAATATGCTACGCCGAGAGGTGAGATGCGGGAGGGTTCCGAGGCTCTTCTTACCGTCCATTCACGGCTGTCCGCGAGGCTGCCACTGCGGCGAACGCGAGCCCGCGCAGCAGCCGCAGCTGGCGTACTTCGCACTCTTGCCTAACTATGGCCTGACGCACCGCAAGCCCTTTGGCGGCTCGCGCGAGCCTTACGGCTTCCTGCAGTACCTGCTCGACTTTTGGGACAACCTGCCGCCTGTCACCGTCCTCACACAGGACGACTGCCTCAAGGACGGCTGCTCGTGGGGCAACGCGCTGACGCAGATGAGGCTGATGCTGCAAAGCTGGCCGAAGTTCTGGGGCATCGATCGTTTGACCGGGGCGCCGATGCCCATCACACCCGAGAACTGCCTGTGCAGGATCTATAACGAGAACACCTTCGCGAAGGATAAAAGATACTATTGGTATCGCTGGATGAGCTTCGTGCAGCAGCACCTGCTTGGCACGGTGCCCGAGAACCGCTCGACGCTCGTGCACTGGCCGCAGGACGCCACCTTCGCGGTGAGCCGGCTCGTGCTGCGCTCACAGCCGCGCTGGATGTACGAGGCACTTCTCCGCATGACCACCGTCGAGAATGCATGCTTCAATGCTGGCACCATCCACTGGGCACACTCATTCGAGCGCCTCTGGTTCGAACTTCTCGACTCCAAGGTGCCCAAGATCGTCAACGCCGGCCCTGACGGGAAGGGTATGTGCATGCTCGGTGCGCGGCGCTTGTAGTAGAACATGTATAGTTGTAAACCCTCCATCAGGCATCTCAGACCTTTTTTGAATCATTTTCATCATAATTGTCAATATGATTATGTTGAACGCACACCGGTGTGGTGCGCGAGAGCGCGAGAGACGATGACGTCGCACGACGGTACGGCAGCGCCAGCGAGACCGAGAAGACCCGCCAAGGACCTATCTGCGGCCTGCGATGTGTGAACTTGACGTTAATGTGCCACGATAAGCGCGGCATATCCTATATCAGTAGCACATGAATGACTCTAGCCGATATGTTTAGGTGAGTGCGATGCAGCAGATCGGCCCATCACGCGGACCATGAAGCAGTGCGTACTTCGTGTTGCCGGGCTTCGAGCGCTTCCTCGAGATTCAGCGCTTCCTCGAGAAGGAAGAGCTCGCTGGCAGACAGCATATAGCCGGCGCGGTGCTTCGCCCGCACCGCTTCTATATCTGCAGAGTATGGGTGGGGCTGCCCGGCGCCGGAGCGCTCCGGCTTCATTGACGGCAGAAGAGGCGGCGACTCTGCATAAAACATCGGCGTTGTGACAGTAATAGTCGGCAGCGGCGACGCTAAACTGAAATTGATCTCTTCCAGCGTCGCATAGCCGCCCCTTGCTGTCCAGTTGCTGGATGCGGCGCGCATCGAAGCTGTGACGGCAAATGATCCGCCCACGACTGCGAGGAGCGCGATAAGCAGCATCACGCGCAATATGGTGGTTGCGATCGCACCAAAGATGACCCCTACGATCATCGGTGGGGAGCTCGGTGGCGGTGCGGGCGACGGGGGTGGTGGTGGTGGTGGTGGTGATGGTGGTGGTGGTAGTGGAGGTGGCGGGAATGGAGGCGGCTGGGGTGACGGCGGCGGCGGTGGCGGCGGCGGCGGTGGGCTTGGCGACGGTGGCGGCGGTGGTGGCTCAGACGGTGGTGGTGGCAACGGAGGCGGCGGACGCGAGGGGGGCGGTGGCGACGGTGGTGGCGGGAGCGGTGGCGGTGAGCGTGGCGGTTGTGTTGGCGGTGGCGATGGTGGTGGTGGGCGCGATGGTGGCGGCAGCGGCGGCAGTTGTGGTGGAGGCGGTTGTGGTGGCGGCGGTTGTGGCGGTGGCGGCATGGGTGACGGCGGCGGTGGCCACTCTGGGGGTAGTGCTGGTGGCGGCAATTGTGGAGATGGTGGTGGCAGCGGCGAAGGGGGAGGTGCTCGCGGCGGTGCCTGCGGAGGTGGTGGCGGCCATGGTGGCGGCGGCGAAGGGGGAGGTGGTAATGGCGGCGTCTGTGGAGGTGGTGGCGGCCATGGTGGCAGCGGCGAAGGGGGAGGTGATGGTGGCGGTAGTCGTGGAGGTGGCGGCGGCATCGGTGGCCGCGGCGAAGGGGGAGGTGATGGTGGAGGTGGTGGAGGTGATGGCGGCCTCGGTGGCTGCCGCGGATAAAGGAGCCATCCCGCAGCTGCTAAATGTCTGCCGGACCCGGTCACCAGCAGGACAAAGAGCTTCGCGTCTGGCCACGGTTGTAGCTTGTGCTGCAGCCTCGCCTCCGCTGGCATGATCGCGTGCCACACCGGCCGGCGCGAGACGTCCACGTTTGTCGGATTTGGCGATACGCGAAGTACATGTATACAAAAGTCACGTCGTCCGCAAATGAAACTCGTCATCAGTTTTCCAGATTTCCACGGCCATGACAGTCAGAGAGACGTCTCAATCCCCCCCCACCCACGGAGGCGGGCCGTGACCGCGTGAGGCGTGCACATCCCCCCCGGCCCCGCGGACCGCGCGAACGGAATCAAATCCTCACCGAATAACCGCCCACCCCGCCCACGCGAATAGGTGGGGTTCGAACGGATATTATAAACGGCTGTTCGCTGGATCGCAGGTACGAGGTAGGAGCGCTCCACGAACTACGCCGACTTACCGTGCGACCTGCGGCGGGTGAGCCGGTGCGACGGTCTGAAGACGGAAGCACTGGAGGACCGCGAGCCCCTCCCACCCCCTCATATGCCGATTTAGGATCGCTGGAATTTATTACATTCACATACTGAGGTGACTATAGAGCGGAGGGGAACGGCTTAATTTGCACAAAGCCTTGACGTACATGTAAGCGAGAGCCTTGCCGCTACGCGGCTACGGGCCCTACGGGGTCTTCCGTACTTGCGCAGGGCGCACTTCCAGCACATGGGCCGACGCTGCCGGAGCGATCGGCGCGAGCGGGGGCTTGGAGTGGAGCAGCCCCATTCCGTCAACGTACTTGCCGCTCTCGTGCTGCTCGGGAGGACGCACGGCCGCGCGCGGGAGCTCCTGGCCGCCAGGTGGCACGAGTGGGGTCGCACCGTCACCTCGCAGCTGATCGAGCACGGGGCGCATCTCCACCTCCAGTGGGCGAAGATCGACGGGCGCCGCGCCGAGCGGCTTGCGTCGTGCCGGCGCGGGCAGTGGGAGAGTCTGCGGGAGAAGGTGCGGAAGGCCCGTGTGCAACTTCCCTTGAGAAGCGGTGGTGGCCAGCAGAGCGGAGCCCGCCATGTGCAGCCGCGGCGAGGTGGGCGGCGGCAGCAGACCAGTCCCTGAGAGCTTCGCGTCGCGCGACGACAGCTGGAGCGAGCCGACCAACTCCCCGTCGGCTACGCGCTGCGGCTGCACCTTGCCGCGAGGATCTTTAACGGAGCTGCCGAGATCGCGCGAGCTGCCGAGATCGCGCGAGCCGCCGAGCGCAGGCAGCGACGCTGACGAGTGCAGCAGCAGCGGCAACGGCCGGCCGGCGCGGGGTGAGGGCGGGTGGTAACGCACGACGGCGGCGAGGCCGGGGGTACGTCCACGGTTGGGGATCGCTTGACGTCCCATTCGTGCCTCCGATGGCGACGGGCTGAGCCTCCCCTCATTGACGCGCACCGCCGACGGCATGCCATCGCGCGTGAGCGGCCGGTTCGCGCCGGTTCCCGGCCGGTTCTCCTCCAAGGCCCAGAGAGGGTTACTCAGGTTGTTGACCGTGACCGCGTTCTTGCGCTTCTCCGCCTGCTCCAAACGAAGCTTGTGCGCGCGCACGCGTGCGAGAAAGCCGCGGATCCGTGCCTGCAGCTTGATGCGGATGTAGAGTCGAAACTTGGCCGCCTTCATCTCGTCCTCCTTCGTGGCCGGCGTCTTGGGTCGTGGCATCGACTCGAGCGCCTCGGTCGCCGAGGGGGCACTCATCCACGAGGGCTGTGGCGGCAGCTCCCGCGACGCCAGCCGTTTACGCGCGTTGACCGGCAGGACCCGTTCGATTTGAATCGAAGGCTCGTCTTGCCCTCGGGCGCCCGTGCGCGAGCGCAGCCCTGCGCGGCTCTGCCCACGCGGGCCCCGCGGGGGCGGCGATCGCAATCCTTCCGCGACATCGTACCGTGCGTCGAAGAAATGCTGACGCTTCTCGTCCCGGTCCGCATAAGGCAAGTCCAGTCGCCCGTCGAGGCGCATCGAGATCGGGGGTGCCAGCACACCGACCTTGCGCCCCACGCTCATGTTCTTGAGCTGACCACCTCCAAAGAGCACCGCGCGCAGCTGCACAATCTCCGCCTCGAGCTCGGCCACCTGCGCGAGCGCCCGGCGCAGCGCCGGCTGCGACACACTTTCGCCGTCATTCAGTATCGGCGATTTCACGCGCACCCGCGGCGGGCTGCCACGCGGGCTGCCACGCAGCGGCGGCGGCGGCGGCGGCGGCGGCGGTGGCGGCGGGGGCGGCGGCGACTGCTGCAGCTGCTGCAGCAAGAGCTGCTGCTGCTGCTGCTCTTGCTCGAGACGACGCTTTTGCTCCGCGAGCAGCCGCTGCTGCTGCTCGTGCTGCTCCTCAAAGTCGGCACGCTGCTGCTGCATCTGCTGCTCGTGGAGCACACGCTGCTCAAGCTGCTGGCGGCCGCTCTCCTCCTGTTGCACCTGGATCGCCTTCTCGAGCGCTGCTACGCGCAACTCCGCCTCCGCTGCGCGCGCCGCCGCCTCCGCCGCCTCCGCCGCGGCCGCCTCAGCCACCTGCTGTGCGGCGGCCGCCGACGCGCCACCCGCCGCGCCCGCGACAGCGCCACTGCTCTCAGGCTGTGCGGCGAGGCTCGTTGGCGTGCTCTTGCCGCTGGCCTTGGCGCTGGGCTTGGCGCTGGGCTTGGCGCTCGCTGCCAGGGCGGCTCGCACCTCGGCAAGCTCCTTCTTGACCTTGGTCAGCTCGGCTAATAGGGAGGCGTGGCTCTCGGCGTCGCTCCCGCCACCCGGCACATCTCGCGCCGCTGCACGCTGGGGATAGCGACCGATGGGGGGTGCGTGTGGAGTGTGGCCGCGTGACGGCGTGAGAGACGACATCAAGGCGGCGGATGACTCCGTCGCTAGGCCACGGGCTGGCTCAAACGTATCGTCGCTGTCGTCGGCAGCGGCGAGCCTGCGCCCGTCGTGCGCTGGTATTCCCATGCGAAAAGACTCCGCTGCCATCTCCACCGCTCCGGCGCCCCACTGAGGCTGCAGGTCGGGCACCTCCGTTGTCGGATACCTCGGCTGCAGGTTGGGCGGCGGCCGCCGCAAGGCACCCTCCTCGGCATGCTCTTCACGGATGAGTGCGGGAGAGACGGAGCGCTGCGGCAGCTCGGTGTCCACCTTGTCATGGAAGCTCAAGTCAGCACGCTCAGGGCCGCCGCGCCCGCCGCCGCCGCCGCGCCCGCCGCCGCCGCCGCCGCGCCCGCCGCCTCCCAGCTCAGAGGAACGCCCACTGCCGCCTACCAGCCCGCCATACTCAACGTTTCTGTAGTACCCACTGCCGCTCGGCTCGGTTGCCGCCTCGAGGTCCGCCACGCGTGCCCTGAGCTGCAACACGGTGTCAGTCAAGTGCTGATTCTCCTCTTGGAGCTCCTTCATCTGCGCAGTGACGGCTGGCGGCGGCGGCGCAGTGGCGGCGGCACGAGGTGGACGGGGGCCTCCTCGTGACGAAATGCGCGAGGCATCGGCACTCTGCTGAGACGCCCCCTCGGCCTGGAGCTCAGGTAACCCAAGCCCACTACCCCCACCTTCACCGCCGCCTCCGTTCACACCGCTGCCGTCCATCCCCCCACCGGCACCGGCACCGGCACCACTGCCTCCGGTGCGTGAGAACCGACATGCAGGCGTCTGTCCCCGTGACGTCTCTCGCGACGCCACGCGAGAGACCTCCTTGCTCACGCGTTGAAAGCCCTCGATGCTATCCATCTCGGCGGGTGCGCCCGAGAGTGTCGGCGGCGGAGGTGTAGCTCGATGCGAAGGTTGCACCTGGGCCAACGCTTGCCTCAGCTGCTCCTCCAAGTCGGCCACGCGCGCCTCCAATTCGGCCACGCGCGCCTCGGCCACATCGTTCGCGGACGCACCCGCGGATGCAGCAGCAGGCGCACCCGCGCGCATCCCCTGGCGCGTTGGCAAGCGGCTGTCGGGCCTACTCGTCTGCGTGCCCACCCCCTCCACGGCGAGGGCATTGTTGAGCTTATCCTGCTGTGCCTTGCGGCACACATTGCACTTAAACTCGGCACGTTGCTGGAACTCGTCGCGCAGCACCTCCGTCTCCTTCAGTGCCATCTCGGCAATCTTCTGTTGCTCGAGAGCTCGGGCCTCAGCCGCTGCCTTCGCCTCCTCGTGGTCTGAGCGTTGCTCGGCCGCCGCGGCGAGTTGCACCTTGAGTACCTCGATCTGCTCCTCGCGTCGCTGCAGCTTGACCTCGAACGCCTCGAGCTTTGTGCCGAGATCCTCCTCGGTCTCCCGGAGCTTCTTTTGAATGGCGCCCAGCTGCATCTTAAGGCGCGCGACCTGCGTCATCATCTGCATCGAGCGCTGCTGCAGCTGCTGCGCCTTCTTCTTCTCCTGCGTGAGCTGCATCTTGACTGCCTTCTCCCGATCGATGGCCTGCTGCTCGCGCTCACGCACCTCCGCCAGCGTCTCCGTCTCCACTGGTGCCGGCGCGGGCGCCGCCACCTCGGGCTCAGCCTCAGGAGTGCGCAGGAGCGCGCGTGCCGCCGCCTCGAGGTCCGCCACGCGTGCCTTGAGCTGCAACACAGTGTCAGTCAAGTGCGTATTCTCCTCTTGGAGCTCCTTCATCTGCGCAGTGACGGCTGGCGGCGCAGGCTCGGGCTCGGGCTCGGGCTCGGGCTCGGGCTCGACGGCGGGCTGATTCTCTCCCTTGAGCTCTCGGAGCTCGTCCTCCACCTTGGCCTTGTCCTCCTTGAGAGAGCGTACCTGCTGGCGCAGCCCCTGCGCCGCAGCCTGCTCGTTCGAAACTTGCTCGTTCGCAGTGACCAACGCCTTTTGCGCCTCGCTCAGCTCGAGAGTGAGTGCGTCGGCCTTGGCAAGTGCGTCCCTGAGCCGCATGCTCTTCGCGTGCGCCTCCGCCTCGAGCTCTGTCAGATCGGAGACAAGCACCGCCATTGCGACCTGGCTCGAGGAGACGAGGTTCACCTTCATAGTGAGGGCTTGCCGCTTGTTGACGAGCGCGCGCAGCTTGCCTATGGCGCGTGCCACGATTAGCCGCGATCTGAGGGAGAGCCCCGTTTCGATGGTCCTGTCGGCAAACCTGTCGAGCTTCTCCGCTTTGCTCGCCGTCGCCTCGAGATCCGACTGCGTCGTCGCGAGCACGGCCGCGGCCTGCTCCGCCGCGGCCTGGTGCGCGGCTTGCTCGGCCTCCATAACGGCTTCTTCGATCCCCATCTCCGTCGCCATCAGCCGCAGGCTGATCGCCGCGCGCGCCTCCGCCTCTGCCCAGCCCGCGCGTGCTTCCTCTAATTGGCGCGCTGTCTCTGCAGCGAGCTCGAGCGCCTTCGCCAGGTCCGCGGCATAGGCGGCGGCCTCCGCGCTCTTGGCGCTCAGCTCCGCCTCCGTGCTGGTCTGCTTGGCCGCCGCCTCCGCCGCCGCCTCCGCCGCCGCCGTCTCGATATCACCTATCTTTCCGTTGAGCGCCGCCTCCATTTTCGCCTTCCGCCGCTTGTTGACGAGCGCGCGCAGCTTGCCTATGGCGCGTGCCACGAGCAGCCGCGACCGAATCGAGAGACCCGTCTCGATGGTCTTGTCGAGCGCGGCATCGAGCTTCTCCGCTTTGCTCGTCGTCGCCTCGAGAAAGATTTGGGTCTTACCGAGCTCGGAACGGGCCTGCTGCTCCAAGGCAGCCACGCGCGCCGTCTCGTCGCGCTGCTCGGCGAACGACTTGTCGAGCAACGCAACGCGCTCTTCGAACTGCAAGGCGGCGAGTCGCGCGTCTTCGAGGCTCGTCTGCAGCTTCTGCTCCCTCTGCTGACCGGCCTTGATCTCCTCCTGCAGCTGCTGAAAGTGGCTCTGGGTCTCCTCCATGCGCTTCTGCATCTCCTCCCGAGCACGCACCTCCGCCTCGAGCCGCAGCCGGCGCCCCGCATTCTCCGCCTTGAGAAGGTGGATGTGCGCCGTCGTCTCGAGAACCTTCACACCTGCACAGGTGTTCGCGGCCGCGTTCGCCTTCGCCTCGTCGTACACAGCCTGCACGGCGCTCAGCACCGCCTCGGTCAACGTGTGATTGAAGTCCTCGGTCAGGCTCGAGACCGAGTACACAGCCTCGCCGAGCTCGGAGGCGAGCTGGCGCATCCCGGCCACGTCCACCTGCGTCGTGGGCGCGCCTTTAGGCTGGACCCCTGGCGGCGGGAAGATGAGGCGTTGCATGTGCATCGGCGCGCGCTGCGCGCCGTGCAGCGTCCATTCACACGCCTCGACCTCCGCCTTGAGCGTGGCCGCTCCGATGTCGGCCATTGCAAGCGCGGTCGCGAGCGTGTCGCTCTGCTGCTGCATCTTCTTGAGGCGCACCGCGTTCTTCAGCTTCGTCTGCACGAACTGCTTACGCAGGTCGTCTATCCTTTCCTCGAGCTGGTGAAGGTCCTTACTGTTGCCTCCGCGCAGCGTCTCTGCCTCGAGCTCACGTGCGAGCTCAATCTGCTGCTTATGCTTCTCGACGACGCGCTTCTTTTCGAACTCGCGCTCGCGCTGTGTGCGGTGGGCGATCGCATCGAGCACGCCTTCTTCGCCATCGATTTCCTTCTCGCGCTCTTCCAGGTCTGCATCCACTTCCTCCACTTCCTCGGCGAAGCTGAGCATGATCTTCTGCGAACGCTCGAGATCGGCGTTGGAGTTCTGCCAATCTATGCCCATCATCTTCTCCCGCTCCTCCTCGTGAGCGCCCAACGTTGTCTTGATGTGCGCGCGCTGGATGATCTCCAGCCGCTCCGTATCTACATCCGGATACTTGGAGTCCTTCCTTACGGCTCGAGGAGGACGGGGGCCGCCGGATTCGTGGAGTCCTTCCTCGTCAACAAAGAGCTGGTCCAGCTCAAGTGCAGCGAACGCGATCGCCTTTTGGATGCGCGCCTGCAGCTCCTCCCGATCTTTAGCGTCCTGCTGTAGGGCTGCCCGCGCCTGCAGCTCCGCCGAAGAGGCTTCGCCCGCGCATGCTCCAGCCTCTTTGGGAAGGAGGACCATGCGCCGTCGCAGCGTGGTAAGCGTCAGCCCGGCACGCAAATGAAACGGCGCCGAAACTTCATTGAACACCGCCAAAAAAGTCAGCTTACCGACTCGGCTTCCCCCCCCACTATTTTGTGTACACCATTCTCGTCTAGTCCCGAGTGTGAGTGAGTTACACAGAAACTACGCGGAAGATGTGGGCAATCGTCCTCGGCCTCATCGGCGGGCATGTCGTCCCGATGCCTGCGGCCAGAGTGTGCATCGCAACTACAGCTGCCTGCGGCCTGCGGCCACAGCTGCCTGCGGTCAGAATGTGCACCGCAACTACAGCGGCGATTGCACCGGAAAACACTTTCAGCTGCAAATACTGCGGCACCCAGCTGAGCTCGCGCAACCACCTCTACCGCCACTTGCGCGAGGAGGCTGCGTGCGGCGAGCAGGCGGTTGCGGACGGTTTTGACCTTGAGGCGCGTCGGGAGCGAAAGATTCACAAAGTCGCGCTGCTTGTGGGCTATACCCACGGTGGCAGCGAGCGCGTGGGTGAGCTTGTTCGCACCGCAGTCCGGACGCTCGAGGGCGAGGAGCCGACCACGCTCACTCGAGCGACTGGCGTCGACTATCGACGCTCTGAGCTGCTCCGCCACACTACGATGCCGGCCGTTGAGGACGTCTTCGTGTACGCCAGCCGCGCTGCCGACGAGGCGCTCGACGCAGACGACCAAGCGAGGGTTGCGTGGCTGACGCAACTCAACGAGCAGCTGCATCCGCACGGCATCAGCGTGCTCGAGCGCGAGCGGCTGCACGCTGACCTTCAATCGCTCAACGCGGAGCATCGGTGCAGCGCACGCGAGCACGTGCTGCTGCTGCCTTGGGCGTATTTGAGCGATACGGAGCCCCCGACCTCGTCTGAGGAGGTGGTAGCGATCGCAGCCCGTTTCAAGGCGGTACTTCGGACGCTACAGCCGCCCAAGACAGCGACCGGGGGCGGCTCTCGCAACCGTCGGAGCGAGCTGCAGAAGACATGGCGTGCATCGCAGCGCTGGCACAATTTTGCACCGAGCGCCACGAGTGCCGACGGAGATCGCTACGGTGCTCGTGCCGCCGTGCCCTCGGACGCAGCATGTCAGCACATCGTAGACAGGTTCTGGCTACAGGGACGGCCGATTGTGTGGCGCGCCGCCGTGGGCGGCCGGCCATACGTGCGGCTCCAGGTGAACGCGGACGCGCTGCTGGAGGGGCAACTCGAGGCGATGGTGGGTACCGCGGTGTGCGTGTGGCGTGGCTGGCTGCCTCGGGAGTTCCCAGCAGTGGCGCTCGACCCAACCGTCGTGCTGCGCACGCCGGCACTCCCGGCGGGGCTCGGCTACCTGCGCCGCGCGCGCTTCGACTGGGAGGCACCCAAGCAAGCGCTCTTCCGCAGGCAGCGCGCGCCGCCGACCGAGGAGCGCCTCGCGGCCTTCGAAGCGGCCTTGGTGGAGCGCATTGCGAGCTCTCCCGTCGCCACCGAAGCGGTGACCCAGGCGTGGCTCGAAGAGAGCGAGCGGCATACCTGCCCGGCCATCCTGCGCACCGCCGAGCGCCTTGGATTGCGCCTTGGATTGGCAGAGCGCCTCGGGAGTGTGGCGGCGCCGCTGGCGGCCTCGGGCTCGCAAATGGCACGAGTTGCAGCCGCCGATGAGCATGGCGACGAGCCGCTCACCACAGCGCTCACAGATGCGCCCGCGGTGTACGCTGACGTGCTGCGGCTCCTCCGGCTCGCCGATCGCAGCGGCCAGTGGCCTTCGACGAGCCGCGCACGAGCGCGCATCCTGAGCGTTGAGGACGTGACCACGGGCGGCTCCTTTTCGTTACGCGCGCCCGGTCGCGGCGCCGTGACGTCGACTTGGCACGCGGGCAGCACCCGCGGTAACGTCCTCTTTGATGAGCTCGTGCATGCAACCTTTGCACTTGAGAGCGCTCTCATGCCAGATCGCCCGCCGTCGACGATGGTGGCGGTCAACCGGCGCGCGCTCTTTCGGCCACACACGGACGCAGGCTCGGGGTTCGGACAGTCGACCTCGCTCATCGTCGGCTTGGGCGACTACAGCGGAGGCGAGCTGGTCGTCGAGGGCGAGCCGTCCGACATCCGGTACAAGCCGTTACAGTTCGACGGTTGGCGGCAGCGCCACTGGACGTTGCCCTTTGAGGGCGAG
>PJAB01001085.1:0-17456 GCA_002887195.1 Chrysochromulina parva
GAGGGCGGCGAGGGCGGCGGCGGCGAGGGCGGCGAGGGCGGCGAGGGCGGCGAGGGCGGCGAGGGCGGGAGAGAAGGGGGGGGCTTCGGGGGGGGTACAATAAACGGCGGCGGCGGCTCAGATGGCGGCGACGGCGGCGGCGGCGACGGCGGTGACGGCGGCGGCGGCGACGGCGGTGACGGCGGCGGCGGCGGATAATGCGTGTGGGGGGTATGCGAGTGGGGGGTATGCGTGTGGGGCGCATGGGGGTGATGCGGGTGATGCGGGTGATGCCTATGGAAAAAGAGTTTCCGGTGCTCTCCTGGGACGTGCTTGTGAGCAGCCAGCTCAATGGATGCCGGGGCTACGTCCTGGCTGATGCTTGGGTCGCTGATTAGGATTCCGCTCTTGGCCGAGGCGACCAACGTGAGGGCGATTGTGGCTGCCAGCATCCTGTTCCGACGGCGGCGTGTACTCGGTGGGCACCCTGCCAATCTGTGCATGAGCGCCAGTCGAGACGACGGAGTGAGCACCCTCAAGGGTGGCTGCAGCTGCGGGGGTGTTGCGTCTCTTGAGCGCGCGCGCGCACCTGCGGTCGCGGCTCCCTGCCCGGAGGGGGTCTTGGTGCGCGTCCGCTTGGGAATCGCTGATGAAGACTCCGCCGCTCAAAATCCGTCGGCTCGGCGTCACCGAGACACCGTCGGTCTTTCGTCGGCAGCAACCAAATGGGGAATGAATTCGTCATTTCGGCGTCAATTGACGCGAAGGCCGTATCGTCAAGCTCCGGGGCCGAAGCTTGCCGACCCAGAGGACACGGAGGTTGCCTCCACCTCAGGTCTTCAGCAGAACCGCCCGGCCCCTTTTTGGGGTGATCTTGTGGAAGGGCTTTTCTTCAACAGGCAGCGCATAACCAAGTGCCGCGGTGCACACATCTTCCGTTCAGGCACTGTTCAGGCAGCACATGCATCCGTAGGGGACACGCCTTCGACAATCACATGGGTGGGAATTGAATTGACTCGACTTGACTTGCCTCTAATGGAACTCGTTCTCTTTACAAACAAGTTTCAACCCTCGTCTCAGCTCTCGGGTCAATGCTCCCGCCGCTCGCGCTCCAGCTGGTTGCGGCCTTAATCCTGCACCCTGCATCGAGACCCAGCACGCAAGTTCATCCCCTTAGGATGGTCGAGGACCTGTGCCCTGGCTGCCCGAGCCGCTGCAGCGGCTGTCCTTGGATCTCGCACGACGACGAGCCCGCTCAGCCCATGTTTCTGGCGCGCGTGAACACCAACGCGTCGTCATCGCGCCTGAGCGCGCCGCGCATGTCACTAACGGAAGGGATTCCGGAACCGTGGGCAGCCTACATGGACGACGAGAGCGGCCAGACCTATTACCACAACCCACTCACAGGCGAGTCGGTCTGGGAGCTTCCACCTGTGGCTAGCAGCAGCAGCAGGAGCAGCAGCAGCAGCAGCAGCAGCAGCAGCAGCAGCAGCAGCAAGAGCAGCAAGAGCAGCAGCGGCAGCGGCGGCGGCGGCGGCGGCGGCGGCGGCGGCTGCGTTGACGGCAGCAGCGGCAGCAGCAGCCGCCGCAGCGCGCCCGTCGACGAGCTCAAGGCGCGGCTGCTCACGCTCGTGAGCACCCTACCCGATCGCGGGCGCGAGTGCACGCTCTCCGACCTGCCCGCGGCGGCAGCGATCCTCAAGGTGGTCGACGAGCTCGAGCCTCTGGACCCAGCGTCTCGCGATGGCTGGATGAGCTCGGACGCCTTGTCAGCCGGGGGTCGACCTGATATGGGTTGCCTAATATGGGTGTTGCGCTACACCTCTTCACGCACGTTCCACCTCAACACTGGGCTCACGGGCTACGCATACCAACGGCCCGACTGCTCCACACCCCAGCTTCTGCTCAGCTTTGACAAACCCCGCCGCGGCGCGTGCATCCTCGAGGAGCCGATCGTGCGCCCAGGCGCTCAAGGCGCCGTGCCGGGCGATTCGATGGTGGCCGAGTGCACGTACAGCGCGGGAGCGAAGGACGTGATGCGGCTCGAGGCGCGAGAGATGCGCGCGGATGGGCGCCGCTGGTCGCCGCGAGACCCCAATCTGGGTGATGAGGTCGATCTCGACGCTGAGAAGGCCATCCGTGTGATTGCGGCCACGCTCCCAGTGTTCCTGGACGAAACCCTCCTGGTGCTCCGCTCGGCTGTCCTCGAGTCGGTGCTCTTCGTGTGGACGCCCTTGAACACGCCCGACCCGCCACCCGTCGAGCTGCCGGAGCAACTTGGCGGGCTCACGGACGTTGGGAGTAGCAGCTTGAGTGTACTGGAGCGCGCTCTCGCTGCGCGCGACGCCGCCAAGAAGAGTGGGAAGGGCGTGGGGCGGCCGTCCTCGCACACGTCCGTAGGCAAGATAGGGAACGAGTGAGCGGTCTGCGGAGGCGACGCTCGGGGAGAGAATTAGTCACAGGGTGTATGATGGGATGTGCTGTGTGAAGTGTGATTATCGTGAACGAAAGTGGCGCGCGCGCAAAAATCGAATGTCGTCGGCGTGACCCGGGCCGCCCGCGCCCGACGCGGGCCGGACGGCGCCATGGACGGCGCGCACGGGGCCCCCCGGTCTCATTGGACATTGCCCAGGCTGCGCAACCGTGCAACCGAGACGGGCACGAGGGGAGACGGGAGAGGTGGATCGTTTCAATGCGTCAAAAGAACACGCACGCGGCCCGCCCCCCCCACCACGCGCCTGTTGCGGTGAAGTGCGGCCATGAGTGGCCGGCCATAGGCGGGCGTACTCTCTCACACAGCTTCTCTCGTAGGGCATGTGAGTGCCCGGCCGGGGCGTGTTCTCTCTCACAGCTTCTCACGTAGGGCGGCGAGGAGATCGTTGCCGGAGCCGTCCGGATCACACACATCATTGACCTCGAGTAGGTTCAGCTGTTTGGCCCACCTCCCGGCTCGGACCTGGTCCGCCAGGAATCGGTTCAGGCCCGACTTGCGCTCATCCGTCACGAGCGACGAGTTGCGCAGCGTGCCGCAAGTAACCGACTCGGCGCTCTCTTGCCAGAGGGTTTGGGCCTGCATAAAGGCGGTCTCCGAAAGGCCAAGCGCCGTGAACCCGTCCAGGTAGGTCTTGATCTTCTCCATCTCCTGCTCGTGCGCCGCGTCCGTCGCCCAGCACCGGCAATTGCATGCAAGCGACGAGTCATACTTTGTGATGGCGCATGCGACGGCATTGGCCGTCGGCTGGCCGGTGATGATGAGGAACGAACCACCAGTTCGCAGCTTCCCCATAGCTTTCGCCTGGCCGTAGGTCGTCTGTATTGCTCGGCAGTCCTGAACATTGGAGACATTCTGCGCGATGGCCACTGCGCCCACTGCCTCCATGCAGCCCTTACCCTCGCAATCCCAGACGGTCATGAGCACGAGCTCGTCAGGGTTCCTGGCACACCATGCCTTGATGTCCGCAATCGACTGATTGAACGAGTAGTCGACGGCCACGCCGCCGTGATGCCAGATGAGCCCTTTGTCCGGGTCATTCAGCGGCCGAGCGTCAAAAGCACGGGCTCCACATTCAAGCTGACCTGCAAGGCCCTGACTTTGCGTCTTGGTCCACCCATTCACGAGCCCCCCGGGCAGGTAGCCACTTCCAGCGTCGTGCGTCAAGATGAACGGGGCATGGGTCAACGGAGTGCTGTCGGGGATGAGCGGACGCGATGCCACAGATCCCAGCAGCAGAGCGACGACCATCATTTACTTGTTCGCCGCGGCGTTTGCGTTGCGCAACTCGGCGAAACTGAAAGTACGTCCCGTTTAGGAAACCTCGGCGCCGGCACAAGGGGTGCCCCATCCTCGGGCGGGGTTTTCGGATTGCGTTTGCCGCTTCTGTTCGGGATGAACGGCGCGCCGAACGGGACGCGAACAAATCGAAACCTACTGATTACAAATGACTGCTTTCCTGCGTTCAGCGTTGACAGGCGAGACGACAGCCGGACAGTGCCGTCAGTGGCTGCGCCTCCGAACCCCTGACGCGTGCCCCCCTGCGGTGACGGCTTGGCGCTTCCCCTTACGGAGCGTTCCGGATCGCGCTTTTGCACGCTGGCAGACCTTGCGAGTTCTTGCGAGACCAGTAGAGTCGACGAGGAGCCCGGAGCTCGGCCTTGAGCTCGGCTCACGGCTGATCTGCCTCCTGAAGTAATCCTGAAGACCTCCCCAGTCCGGGCTCTCTGTCGTCCGTGAAATATACTGAATCCTCGTTATCCGTTGTGCGTTCAGTCCCACACCGGAGGGCTCGGAGATTGACTCCTGCTTGCTCACTCGTCGATGTACTCTCACCGCGCGTGCGACTCGGAAAAACCATCCTAGGCTCAGACTCAGATCCGTTCTTAGCTCTCTCTTAGCTCTCTCGGGGCGAAATCGGCGCGTTGTGCCTCGTCCTTCGCCCGCCACGGCGCTCTCGCCATGTCGCACGCTCGTCCTCTACTCCACCTTGACGGCCGCGTAGATGGCACGCACGAAGAACCAGGCGGCGAAGAAGCCGACGGTGCCAGTGAGGATGGCGAAGGAGTACGAGGCGATGGCCATGTACCCTACGTACAGCAAGATGGAGACGCCTCGCGTCATGACCATCTTGGTGAGCATGTAGATGATCGAGTAGATGAAGAGATAGAGGCCGGAGCAGCCCGAGGTCAAAAAGGAGCGCCACCACCAGTGGTAGTCCTCGGCGCACAGCTGGAAGTAGCACATGACGATCGTGATCTCTGCGCACGTGACGATGAGGATGAGGAGGACGAGGAAGAGGAAGCCGAAGACGTAGTAGTACTGGTGCAGCCAGATGGAGGAGAGGATGAAGAAGAGCTCGATGAAGACGGCCCCGAACGGGAGCACGCCGCCCACGAGGACGCAGAAGACGGGCGTCATGTACCACGGGCGAGCCGGCACCGAGCGCGGGATCAGGTTCGTCTTTGTCGGATACTCGAGCACCTGCCAAATTAGGAGAACTCGCGCTCTCCTCATTGCGTGCCATAAGGTAGCAATCAAGCGCAATCAGGTGCACTCAAGGGACCCAAATCAGGGGCCGAGGCACCTTGCGCTTGTACCCAAAATAGGAGCCGCAATCAAGCGCAATCAGGGGCAATCAAGCGCAATCAGGGGCCGAGGCACCTTGCGCTTGTACCCAAGATAAGAGCCGAGGCCCACGAGGGGCACGGACACCCCAAACCACATGCAGAGCAGCGCGAGCATGGTGGTGAATGGCACGGCACCTGATGAGGGAGGCAATCAGAGGTCATCAGGGTGAGGAGCACCTGATGAGGGAGGCAGTCAGAGCAGCGCGAGCAAGCATGGATGTGAATGGCACGGCACCGCTCGACTTCACCTGATGAGGGAGGCAATCAGAGGTCATCAGGGTGAATGGCACGGCACCACTCGACTTCTCGCCCCAGATGAACAGATTGAGTGTGAAGAAGATGATGGCCACGATGCCCGGGAACATGAGCGCCGTCTTGAGCGTGGTCAGCCTCCACTCAGTGCCGCGGAAGCCCTTGTACATGACCGCCGATACGTAGCCGGCGAGCGCGCCCATGAGCACGAAGAGCAGCAGCAGGGCCGTCATGAGCCCACCTCGGTTCGAGGGCGAGAGAAAGCCGAGCACCGCGAAGGCCATCGTGACCACGCACATGCCGAGAACCTGCCAAATAAGGTGCGCTCAGAGCGCTTAGGGAGGCAATCAGAGGCCTTATCTAAGCACCTGATGAGGGAGGCAATCAGAGGTCATCAGGGTGAGGAGCACCTGATGAGGGAGGCAATCAGAGGCGCCATCTGAGCACCTGCACGCCGGTGCCCAGATAGACTGCAAGCAAGCCCGCGCGCGGCGGCGGCCGGAACACATCCCCATGCACGAGTTTCCAACCACTCTCCTCCTGCGCCTCCTCCTTGGACTCAAGGTCGTTGTACCTGATGAGGGAGGCAATCAGTCTGATGAGGGAGGCAATCCGAGGGTCATCAGTGATGTCATCAGAAGGGGTCATCAGTGGGATCGTCATCAGTGGTCCTTTGGCGCCTCCACGTTCGACTCTGGGATCGCCATCTCGAGATCGCCATCTCGAGAGCGAGCAAGGCAATCAATAGCAATCAATAGCAATCAATAGCAATCAATAGCAATCAAGAGCAATCAGGAGCAGAATTATCGCGAGCCAGGGCAACCAAGAGCAATCCTAGCAATCGTTATGTACTGGCGCAGGTCGCGCAGCAGCGTGCGCGTCATGATCATCGCGAGCATGCCCGACAGGAAGAGCACGATCATGAGTGAGTTGATGATCGAGAACCAATGGATCTGCTCGTCGGTGGCGTACAGGTACACGTCCCACCGGCTCGCCCACTTGACGTCGCTGTACTCCCAGCGCACATCATACGTGAAGAGGACTTCATCTGACTTCGACACCTGCTGCGGCGTCAGGTCATGCGTCACCTCCTTGCGCGTCGTGCAAGTCTGGAGGCTCGTGGGCAAGTTGGTATGCGGGTCGAGGTCAGTGCCGTACTGGTGCTTGACCGAGAAGGGCTCCACCTCGAAACCGACGATGCGCGACCCCTCAAACGACGCCTCCATGTGGTACTTGAACACGAGCCGCAGGTGGTTGTACAGGTACGCGACGCCGTTGGCCGTGCCCGGGATATCACTCGAGCCTTTGAAGCCGAGAGGGAAGCCGCGCTCGTAGATGGTGATCACGCGCGAGGGCGTCGTTGGCGTCGCCGGCTCCACCACGCGCGTTGCCGCCGGCAGGTTGTCCACGATCATATCGGTCACGCGGTAGTCCTCCTCGATGCGTGAGCTGAAGAGCTTGGCCTCGTCGAGCGAGAGCTTCTTGCGGCAGAGGATCTTGCACGACTCCTCGACGCCCATCTTGAGCACGTAGTCGGAGTTCATGATCTTGTCGCCGCGCAGCACCTCGCCGAGGTTCTCAGCCACCGTCGCAATTACGGCTGGTTGGCAAAAGGGCAGAGAGTAGTACTCGTACGGGAGCTGCGTGACCGTCGAGGTGAGCTTGTTGACCTTGAGCTCGACAAGCTCGCCATCCTTGTACTCGCGCGGCGCGACTCCGGGCAGGTAGAAGGCTGAGGCGCTCGAGAGGGAGAGCAGGCCTACTAGAAGGCTGAGACGCACCATTTCGCACGAGGTGTGAACATTCCGGCTACACCAGGTGTCTTTTTACCGGTACCGTCCCGCAATGCAGCCCTGACTGATAGCGGAGTCTGCTGCTGGTACTATCGGAAAACTGCGGGGTGACCAGCATGCCCTTTGCAGCCATGCGCATCTACGGCGTAGGCCTTGCATTCGTCATCACCCACTCAATGGCCGCGACGCCTATGTGTGAGCCGTGGTGTTCCAACTCGTGTGCTGATCTCACCGGCAACGTTGCATATGAATGCGGCGGCTGCGCTGTGACCGAGCCTGGATGTCGACCGGGTGCCGCAGGGTGGCCTGACGAGTCCAGTGGCGTGGTCCGGCCAGCTGCCGAGACCGACGACGACGGGTGGCCTGGCGTGGTCCGGCCAGCTGCCGAGACCGGTGAGGGGCCCAGGCTCTCGCCGACGACGGCCGGCGAGGGGCTGGGACCTGCACAGATGGAGTCGCTCTGGCCGACGACCATCTACATGGCGATGCAGCCGGAAATGGAGACACACAACGAAGAGCTTGCCGCGCTCATTGAGGCGCGCTTTGTGCGATTGGAATCACAACTTCAGCGTAAAGGAAGGTCTAAAGATGAGTCGCTATTCGACGCGGACGATGACCTCAACGCGCTCTTCCACGACCAGCATCGGTACGGTCTGAGCGATGCCATGAAGAGCGCGCGACAGTGCCTCAGAGAGAAAGCCCATATTAGGCCGTGGCAGCATATTGATCGGAAGGCTGTGGAAGCCTGCGAGGCCGAGGCGGCCGCGAATAGTATCTGGCCTGAGCTCATGAATTCCACAGCCTTCCGATCCTTATTTGGGCATGAGCGAGGTCATATCTGGCGCCATCTGCGGCGGTACGCGGCTCTACTCACAGGAAGTCATCGCGAGGGGCAGTGGGACGCCACGTTCGCATGGGATATGACTTCGGATCTCGACGTGTGGGGGACCTTCCATCGGGATGGCCTCCGTCATTCAAGTCACTCCCATGATGGGTCCACCTTTGCTGGCGTCTATTATGTGCGCTGCCCGGAGGACGCCCGCCCCCTTCTCCCCCCTCATAACTTGCCCCCCCTGCCCCGCTCCACTCAGGTGCGCACCCCAGAGGACGCGGGAGTGCTGCAAGTCTTCGACCCGCGCCATATTGAGCTCGAGACCCTACCGGTATTCTACCTTCCACTGTCCACACCATCGTTCCACAGCCTCACCTCTCCCCTTCACCTCCCCCCACCTTTCAGGTAACCCAACGGCGGGTCACTTCCACAGTCCACACCATCGTTCCACAGCCAGGACGGCTCGTCATCTGCCCTGCGTATGCCCAGCACGAGGTACAGCCTACCCGTGGCCACAGCCCACGCATCAGCCTCACCTCCCCTACTACCCCTCCCCCCATAGGTACAGCCTACCCGTGGCCACAGCCCACGCATCAGCCTCGCCTTCGACGTAAACATGAACTCCTACCGAGGCAGAGGGGCCGCCGGAGGACCCCGACCCAAATTAGGAAGCACCCACAAGGAGCATCAGGAGGGCTACCCCAAGCTATGGCCGATGCGCTTCCCACCGATCGAGGAGACCCCACGACCGCCGAAGCTGGTGACGATGGCGCCGCATGGGCTCGCCGCGAGAGACGACGCCCAGGACGACGCCCCGCGCACAGTGACAGTCGCCGCAAATGGCAGCGCTTCATGAGCCGTGGCTACTGCGTGTCATCAACTATCTGTGTGGACCTGTGTCGCCCCTCATCGGCGACGACCCGACGTGTCCGCTGAGCGGGTGTGAAGAGGATGTACAGAGAGCGGAGGATCGGATCGTAGTTATTAGTTTCTCACGATGGTTTCTCAGAATATCCCGTCCGTCTATTCTCTATAGTCTAATTTCAAATTGAGAATTACGCTTTCTTTCGCTTACCCCGCGAAACGAAGGCCCCCGGGCCCGCGGCGGCCGCGCGCGTCCGCGCGCTCAGGCGGAGGCGCGCCTCACGGCTCAGTGACTCCTGACTCGCTGTTCTCGCTCGCTCGCTTGTTGCGTTGGACGTCGCGGACTAACCCCCAGTTACACACATCGTGCATTTACACATATGCAACTACAACATGGTCTAGAGGTGCTGATCTTTCAACAAGTTGAGACCGATCCCTCCCAAAAACCGCTGGTCTCAGAATGATCTTGCTCTCAGAGACCGGAGAGCAACACGAAGCGCCGCCAGCGCGGACATACGCACGTCCCCTCGTGCCTCGTGCCTCCCCTGCGCTGAGCTGCCAGTCTCGCGTTCGCCGGTTCGCACCGCGTTCGGATCGCCGGTTCGCTGGGTCTGGTAGCTAAGAGCAAAGAGGATGGTGCGTGCCTGTGCCACGGCGGCAGGCGCTCGCGTGGCCAGATTTCATCTCTCCGGCGGTTCCAGATTAGGATGTTCCCCCCTCTCCTGACGAATGTATACACGCGCCCCGGCGATCAGAAGCGGGCTTCGAATATCCGTGCTCCTCTCGCCACGAGCATCGCCATCATCGAAGACATGCCGAATGCTTCCACCACTCACCTCGACGACCACGTCAGCAAACCCAACGGCTTCCAAATCGGGCCATGGGCCACGTCAGCAACCCAACAGCTGAGAGGCACAGCACGTGCCTGTGCCCGCGGCAACGGCCGCCTTAAGGGGATTGTGCGCGCGTCACCTTCGCCGGGGCATCGCCGAATAGATCAAAGTCGACTTTGTCCGAGGTGTACGAATCGTTGTCATCACCGTCGGCAGGTGCAGGGGAGGGAGGGGGAGAGGGATCTTGCCCCTCCGCCTCGTCGTCCTCGTCCTCGTCCTCCTCCTCCCCCTCCTCCTCGTCGTCGTCCTCCTCACCATCTTCGCTTGGGACATAATCCGGGTCGTCCTCGTCGTCGTCCTCGCCGTCCCGATCCTCCTCCTGCATCATCGCGTTGACGTCCACGCGCACGCGCTCGTCGATCGCCTCCAGCTCCGCCTCCTCCTCCTCCTCCTCCTCCTCCTCCTCCTCCTTCGCCTCCTTTGACGCGGTCTCGGCCGTCGGGATGTCTGCCGAGAGGTTGAGGGGGACTTCAGCCACACCCGCCATCGCCGGCGGTGCCGGCGCATCTGCGTCCGCGCTGGCTGGCGCCTTGACGGCCTCGGGCGTGCTAACGACGATTACGGCGATGGTGGCGGCGGGGGCGGCGGAAGGGGCCCCAATCGGGACCGCGTCCACACCCGCCGTCTCCGTTGGCGCAGGTGCCGGCGTGTATGCCTTTGCTGCCGATTTTGGCTTGGGCTCCGCCTCTGACTTTGTGGGGGGCGGCTGCTTCGGCTTCAGAACAGCAACGACACCAGCAGCCAGAGCAGCAACAATAGAAATGGCCACCAAGTAGAGTGCCGTCTGCAGCACGCGCAAGTACCAGGCGAGGACGACCTTGAACACGCTGATCGGGTCCGAGATCGCAGCCTTCATGATGGACCATACGCGGTTGCGATCTGCTTGGAGGAGATCGAACTCCGCCGCAAGGCTGTGCTTGACGTTCTCATATGTCTTGGACAAGATTCCCAGCGCGTTCTCCACGACCATCGGAGCCTGACGATGAACAAATCGTCCCGAATGACGAACGACTAGGCATCGCCAACAAGATTGATAAGATCCGCTCTTGATTGCGCATCTAATTCGTTTTCGAAAACGTCTGCAGCCCCCCGAGAAAGCAAAGCAAGCAAGCTCAAGCAAACAACTTGTGTTCTTTCGACTAATTAGCGAATTAGCTTGCTTGCCCCCCGAGCCATCGCAGCACACACGACGTCCCATCTAGAATCTTAACTAGAACCCTGCGGCATTATCCATTAAAAACGAGTACAAGAGTATTTCTTAAATTGCCTGAATGCTGCATGCATTGACTTGACTATAGGGCACTTGACTCGACTTGACTTTCTTCCGTACACGCTCTGGATGCCCTTGGGTATCCCCCTCGCCTTACATACATACTTACTTACTTAGACGTCCTTACATCTGACTGACTGACTTACTTACTTACGACTTCCTCCTCTTGCTGCTGCCTGCTGGTCATCTTATCTCTTATGCGTCTGGCGGCGGGGGTGACTCTGACTTCCTCCCTTTCCATACCCAGCCCAGCCGGCCAACCACCGTCGAGAGCATGGTGGTGGTCTTCGCGTCGCCCATTGAGCTGCGCACGCGCCGCTGCGCATGGATGAACTCGTTGAAGTCGATCGAGCCCGAGCGGTCGAGGTCTGCAACCCGAAAGAGGGCGCGCAGCTGCAGCGAGTTGTACCGCTTCCCCGTCGTCTCGGAAAGCTTGCCCATGAGCGCGACGAACTCGTCGAAGTCGACGATGCCGTCCTCGTTCGCGTCCGCGTTCTTGAAGAGCGCCTCGAGCATGGCGAGCTCAACTTCCGACACGTCCGGTCGAGGCGCCTTGAGCGCGCTCTCGACGGCGCGCAGGCGCATGAGCTCTCGGTAGCGCTCATCCGCCGCCGCCACGGACCAAGACTCGTCATCGTGCTCTCGGCTCGCCTGGCTCAAGTTCGGAGCCGTCGAGTTTCGTCGGAAAGGCGAGCGCTTCTTGGGCGAGCCGTCCGCGACTTGGGTCTCGAAGTGGGCTTGATGGAAGGTGACGCTCCGGGCAGCCGTAGCGGCCTTCGGAGGGCTCGATGGCAAGGCGGCGGCGGCGGCGGAGGAGGAGGAGGAGGAGGAGGAGGAGGACGAGGCGGGAGCGGCAGAGGAGTGAACGCCGAGGTGGAGTGCGCAGTCTGACTGCGCCGCGCCGCCACCCTCACCGCCACTCATACCGCCCATCGCCGCAGACGAAACTTGGTTCGAGTCTTCCTCTTCCTCGGTGCGCACCCCGCCGAGCGCAAGCCGCGCGAACGCGGCTACCGCGTGCGCCGCACGCTGCTTGAGCTGCATCGTGATGAACTCTTCGGGGTCGATGGCGCCGCTACGGTCCACATCGGCTCGTCGGAAGAGCATCTCGATCTCATCGTCGGTGAAGACCGGGTTCCTAATTTGGGTGTTCCGAGTTTCGTCACCACTCGTGTTCCGGAGTGGCGGCGACGCGAGCCCGGCACGGCGCCTGTGCGCCGGAGACGGCGGCTTCTCCTGTAGCTGGCGCATGAGGCTGGTGAACTCGGCCAGGTCGAGCACGCCGTTGCCGTCGCGGTCCGCCGAGAGGAAGAGAGATCGCGCCTCGCGCAGCTCGTCGCTCGAGAGCTCGGGGTGAGCTCGCCGAATGCGCCGAGATGTGGGCGAGATCGAGTCGGTCTCTGCGCCGCCGCTCTCCTCATCCCCGTCCTCGGCGCCCCCGAGAGCCCAGCTCGCCGCGGTCCGCGGCAAGGCTGGCGGCAAGGCTGGAGTATTGCGCATGAAGCTCATCGTGCGTCGCGCGTCGCGCCCCTCAATGTCATCGGACGCCAAGAAGGTCGATGGCGGTCGCGACTCAAGTTTCGTCTCAAGTTTCGTCTCAAGTTTCGTCTCAAGTTTCGTCTCAAGTTTCGTAGCGCGCTCGGGGGGGTGCGGTGGCAAGGGCGGCTCGTCTCGCAATGACGCCACACCGCCCGCACTGCCAAGCACGCTGCCGCCCGCCGTCGAGCCTGGCGTGGCTCGACGGGAGTTGGCGGGACCCGACCCCGCCATCTCGAGCACCGAGGTGGCCGGTGGAGTTTCGTCATCGGACGTCGACTCGTGCGACGGTCGCCGTCCGATGGCTTCGGTCTGCGCGCGCTTGAGCTTTCGCTTCTGATGCGAGGACGTGGCAGCCGCCACAAGCACTGCCTTGGACGCGCCGGCCGTTGGCGCTGTACTGGGCGCCATTAGCTTGACGCCTGAGGCCGTAGGCGCTGTCGCGGGCGCTGCTTGGGACGCCTCGCCCTTTGCCGGCGTGGAGCTCGAGCCCCGGTGCGATGAGCGTGCGGAGGGCTCTTTGGCCGCTGATGGCCGCTGATTGCCTCCCTCATTGCATGCAGGTGGATGAGCGCTGGAGGGCTCCTTGGCCGCTGCCTTGGCCGTGGGCTTCGGTGTCTTCGGTGTCTTCGGTGTCTTCGGTGTCTTCGGTGTCTTCGGCGTCGTCACCTTCGGAACGGTCGGCTTCGGGCTAGCGGGCTTGGGCGCTGTATTGGGCGGCACGGAACCCGAGCGCTTGAACCCGTGGGCCGCCGCTGCCACCACAGCCTTGGTCGGTAGTTCGCTGCTCGCTCCTCCTCGCGCCTTGGTCGGCATCGCCTTGGTCGGCGTCGCCTTGACCGGCAGCGCCACGGCCGCCCCCAGCGCCTTGACCGAGGAAGAGGCCGCGCTGGGCGTGGGCGTCGGAGAGCCCGCTCCGTGTTGGGCGAGCGCCGCGAGCGCCGACCAAGCAGTCGCGGGCTCGTTGTCGTCGTCGTCGCCGTCGTTGCCGTCGTTGCGCACAAACGCGGATTCCAAGAGGCTCGTGTACGCGGCGCCCGACCGGCGCACAAATGAGCCCGCCGCGTACGCCCCCAGCTCCAGCTCCGAAAAGTGCGCCGCCCGCGCCGCCTCCACTCGCCATGGTGACGTCACCATCGCCCGGAGCAGCTCGCTGATCGCGGCATGCCCCCCCGCGCCGTAGACGCTCTCCCCGAGCGGACGCGAGGCATCAAAAATGGCCTGCGCCTCCTCACGCGTGAGCTTGTACCCTTGCGTGCTCGCGTGCACCCGGATCATCGGCATAAAGGCCTCATAGGAGAGCAGCCCGTCCTGGTCGGTGTCGGCCTGCGCGAAGAGGGCCGTGAGCGAGGCGAACTCGGCCTCCGTGGACGAGGAGGCCATGCCCTCTTTGCCGGATTCCCCCATGGAATCCCGCCAGAGCGACAGGGTGGGCGCGAGCAACACGGCCAGAGGTTGCTTGGGTCCAGGACGCGGTGATTGGCGTTTTGACTAATAACCGGGAAAGAGGTCACATTCCGCGCCGTTGCTGCTAGCTAACGCGTTTTGACGTTGTCGGGATTCAGAGAGGAAACGTGGAAAAAACGTGGCATACGTTTCCAAATCAGGGCAGCGGGTTGGGCAGAGGCCCGACAACTGGCCCAACGGATTACTGCTCCGTCGGAGCCGCTCGCACTTGGACCGTGTGCAACGTGCGCGCAGGATGGGCGCGGCTTGCGGCAAGTGTGGCTGCTGCGGCAGCTCGGTCGCTCCTGCACCGCCCGAGCCGGAGGTCTTCTTCTTCCACAAGGTGCGCCGCGCCGCACAAGCCTCACTCTCTCACAGCAAACACGGAATCGGCGTGCCTCTGTCCAACATGTGCTGAGTGCATGGCGGCCTCTGCTTCTCGCCGTTCGCAGCGCCGTTGCACGGACATCCTCTGCCTGCTCATCTTCCTGGCCTTCTGGGGCGGCATCATCTTCCTGGCCTACCTGTCGGCAACCGTCGGCGACCCGTATGAGGTCCTGTACGGTACCGACTACCTTGGCAACCGGTGCGGCGTGGGCGCCATGAAAGACAAAAAGTACGTCTACTTCCCGCGGGCCGACAAGGACATCATCGCGCAGGCAGCGATCGCCTCGACGATGCCCTGGCGCGTCCGCTTCTACGGGCTGTGCCTCGAGCGCTGCCCGCCCGTCGTGTCGCCGACGGCATGCATGGACGACCCGAGCACGTGCTCCGTGGTGGACTACGGAACGCCCGCGCAGTACAATGCCGCGGGCGGCTCGGCCTCGTACTTCGCCGTGATGCCCTCGATCCCCGTGATGCATCGGTGCATCCCGCGCGACAGCTCCGACATGTACCAGGACGACGACCGGTGCGCCTTTCCTCAGTGCGACGGTGTCAACTACGCACCGTGCGACACGGAGTTCAACAAGACGTGGGTGCTGACGAACAACTACCCGCGCAGCAAGCTGTGCCAGATCAAGTTCCGGCGCGGCGAGGTGCAGCAGCTCAGGCCGCTCGCCGAGGACACCCTCTCCCGCAACATTGGCGCCAAGGTCAATACGTGGGCTCGCTACGTCGAGGCGGTCGTCGAGGGCGCGCAGGAGGTAGGCATCTTCGGCTGCCTCGTGCCAATCGGGATGTGCTTCGCGTGGCTGGTGCTGCTGCGCCTGTTCGCGGCGACGATCATCTACGTCTCGCTCATCCTGCTTGGCTTAGGGCTCGCCTTCTTCTCGATCTATTGCTTCGCGCTCGCGGGTGCGTTCACCGAGCTGTTCACCAGAGCCCAAGCGAGCTCGTTGAACGTGACGACGAACATGAGCGCAGCCGAGGCGTACGCGGCGGATGCGGCGATGAGCGCGCTGGGCCTCGCCGCCTCGGCCCAGTCAAGCATGGTCGCGCTCGCGCCCTCCGAGCTTGACACGACGTTGAAAGATGCCAACAGCGACCCGACCATCTGGTATGGGATCGGCGGGGTCTCCTCGATTGTCTTCATCATCTACGTCATCATGATGTGCCTTTCGCGCAAGCGCATCAAGACGTGCGTGGCGCTGGTCAAGTCGTCGACCGAGGTGCTCAAGGATCGGCCCCTCATGATGCTCTTCCCCTTCGGCTCCATCTTCGTGCAGTGCCTCTTCCTCGTCTTCTTCATGTTTGTGATCGCATGCCTCTTCACGGCGAACCTCGACTCCTCACACTTTATGGGCGGACTGTCGGGCGTCACGCAATCGGCCTCGTTCCTCGATGCGATCACCTGGTACAACCAGACCCTCGAGAAGAGTGGTGCCGCAGGGATTGCCAACGTTGACAGTTCGGCTACGATGGTCCAGACCATCGTGTACCTCTACCTTGCCTTTTCGTTCCTGTGGACGATCAACCTCGTCATCAACGTGTCGTGGACTGCGATGTCGGGCTCCGTGTGCCACTGGTTCTTCTTCCGCGGGAATGACCATTACAAGACCAAGATCCCGCTGCTGCGCTCGCTCGGCCGCGTGCTCTTCTACCATCTGGGCTCGATCGCGTTTGGATCCTTCATCGTAGCCGCCATCCAACTCGTTCGCATCATCCTGATGCTCATCGACAAATACACCAAGGACCTGCAGAAGAAGAACCCGCTCTTCCTCGTGATCATCAAGTGCACGCAGTGCTGCCTCTGGTGCCTCGAGAAGACGATCAAGTACATCACCGGCTACGCGTACATCTACGTCGCGCTCCAGGGCTCTTCCTTCTGCGGGGCATGCTTCTCGACATTTAGCCTTCTATTTGCCAACCCCGCTCAGATGGCCATCAACGGGCTCGTGCGCGTGATCCTCTATTACGTCCAGGTGCTCACGGTGCCCCTCATCAGCGCTTGGATCGGCAACATCGCGCTGATTGGCAACAACAGGCCCGATCCCATGTACGCGACCGTCGTCATTGGTATCCTCGCCTTGATCTTCTCCTCGCTGTTCGCGACGGTCTTTGGGTGCGTCCTCGACACTCTGTTCATCTGCTGCTGCCGGGACCGCGCCGACTACAGTGGCAAGCACATGCCCGACCGGCTCAAGGAGGCATACGGCTTCGACAAGAATGCGGGCAAGGGTGACGACGATGCCGAGAAGAAGGAGGCCCTGGTCGGCAAGCCGTAGGCGGGCCACACACACCCACGACCCCGAGACAAGCGCGAGAGAGACGTGCGGACCTGCGGTTCGCGCGCGCGTCTCGGCTGGGGGTGGCTCGCAGGCCGCCGTCAGCTTCGAGCTTGAGTTTTTCATGTGACCCCGCTCATTGTAGTGTATACAGTGTCTCAGCGTGACTCAGTCACAGTGCGTCCGCGGTGTCCGCTGTCGACACAAACAGTGTATACAGTATAACTGGTTTGTTTGCTTGTTTGTGTGTCCAGTATAACCAGGTCGCTGGTCGGTAGTTTTTATTTTGCATAAATGTGCTTGTTTTCTAGGTTTGCTTCGCGGTCGTTGTGATGAACATGAAGGTGAGAAGGATCGGATGGTCCCGTCGGCTGACAGAGGCTTTGAGCAAAAAATCATCTATGCATGTCTAAGTTGCGTGAGCAAAAAAGATGCAACGGGTGAACGGCCCGGGAAGAAAAGTTAATTTGAAAGGATGTTCCAAGACGACGTGCGCGAGCAGCGCATGTAATTGCCGCAATTGCGGTACCGAGCTGTACCACGACGGCCAGCTGTTTTTTTGTAGTGCCCGCCCGCCCGCCCGGCGACGCAAAATCGCCAGCCTGGCCAGCTTGCCAAGTCGCCTTCGGAGGAAAGCACCTCTTCCTTAACCTCTTCCTCGAGCGTGTGCGCTATCACCTCTTACAGCATCTCGGGCCGCCTGTCGAATGCAGTCAATGGATGCAGCTGAGGGTGGTGCTCATGGCGATGCTGCTTCGACGATCGCTGCCTTCGAAAAGGAAGAACTCGCGCGCGAGCAGCTGC